>JARPRG010000370.1:399314-447646 GCA_031001745.1 Hartigia nigra
CCCGACGCGCCAGGATTCACGTATGCGGTATGCAATAAAGAAGTAGAAAGCGTCGGAACGTCCAATGAGATTTCTAGGGATTTCTGGAACGGAACGTGGGACGCTTCGTAACGGTTCTCAAGACGCTGTGATATGCGACATCGCCTCTAAGCAGACAAAGAGGGGTTGTTTAATAAGTTGATAATTTATAGGTAGACCAACGCCAAAGAATTTCCAAACCATTTTCTCCAATGTTCTTCTTGCCTCAATAATGTCGGAATAATCGAAACTCACTTATTTCACGCAAACGATATTCACATCCTGCATACGCCGCCATGATGCCGAAGAACAATTTTACTAGGAGGACGACCCATTTCTCGTAAAGGCTTTACGCTTCCGGTATAAAAGAGATGGCGTTGTGCTGAAGCGGTTGCCCTATTTTTTTTTTCTAGCTCTATTCCTATTTCTTCTCTCCTCTTTCTCTGTTCTTTAGCCTTCATCCACTCTCTCTACCGTACTGACTCCTCTCACTGCGCTGAGAGCCTCGACGCGTTCGCGATGGTGATGAACTGCAATTCCTACTGGAGTCAAATACTGTTTTTCCTTTTTACTCCTTTTTCAATTTTTCCTATTTGTTTTCTTTCTATGACGTGGCAAAGCACGAGTACAAAAATGGAGCTATTATCCTTCGTCAGGAGTTCAGATCTTTGGCCACCATCCAAAGAAACTTGTTCGATGCGCTTCGTTTACGTGAGAAACCACATCATGTTCATTGACCTATGTGTGCATATCTGAGTACCCTCGTACTTGAGAATATCTTGAGTCGCAAAACCCTCATGCATACATTCATTGGTGATAGATCCGTGATCGGCCTGGGAAATCGGAATGAGATTCAAGAGATTTTTCTAAGAAACATACATTTTTCATATGCAGAGTGCTTCAGCGATTCTGCTTTTTTATAAATGCCAAAGCTATAAAGTTGAAACGAGTCTGTAATGATATGATGTATTATCTATATATCAGATTGTACTTATATTATGTAATTTCAACTGCTCTCATACTTTTAGAAATGTCTCGTACTAATCTTACTTGCAATCCTCTCTATAGCGTATATTGACATCTCTAATGCATTATGCGTTCATCATTTTCATCCAGGAATTGTTATTTAGCAACTCCATTTCCGCTGAGGAAACTGGGACACGTGCCAATAAGTAGGTAGCTGCTTTCAATGTTTCCTCCTGATGGACAGAGTACGTTTACTCACGGGACCTTACCGTTACCTGTGTTACCTCGCATTAAATATTCAACCCTTTAAAATGATATACGACAACGATTGTCAGATTTGACATTTAATCAATAAATAATAAACAAACATATACGAATAAGCGCAAAGTGTCCTTACATTCTCTTTGATCTAGTATACGTGTCTTTGACAAATATTTGCGAGTGCTATATACAAAGAGAGTGGGAGTAGTATTGACAAAAGTAAAAAATAAACAATGTTTTTGTTTACGTAAATTTCCCTCGCGTAGAGATTATAATTAAACACTTGTAAATCGTCGATTAACGTACTGCAACGAGTTACCGAAAATTTTATTTGGTTCAATTGCTTTTAAAATTGTTACAAGGAAAACAAGGGATGATCGATGCCTGGTTGGTTTTGAGGTCGTAAAACGTAGCTACTGTCGCGTAACAAACAACAGTAAACCACCCGCGTGAAAACATGTAAACTCGAAGAGTATTATGAGGGACGGCAGTCGTCAAGTCTTGAGCTTTAATCTCGCAATATTTTCTACGAGAATTAACTTCACTCTCTGAAAACGCAGTGCGAATAGAAAACGAAGGGAAAGTACGAAGCACTGTCTTTTTATTACATTTACAATTTCATTAACTGAAAAGAGACAATTTCACTTAGCTACGATGTACTGATGGACCTACAAGAGTAATTGCAAATTGGAAATGTCCTCTCTTGTGAAAATAGTACCTACTGTGACGTACAACTGAACAGTTTTGTAGCTAGCGTTTTAAGCAAGAAATAATGAGGATAGACTGAAAATGTAGTAAATGAAATTAACTCTTCTCTTCTTTCGTCACATTGACTTTTTGTCATTAGGACGTCGAAGTGCTTGGTTAGTGCTACTATAAAAAAGAGAAAGAGAGAGAGAGAGAGAGAGAGAAGTCAATTAATTTATTCAATTCGAAACATCCTTCATAAACCTTGTGGATCATTAAAATAAATATAATCATAATAAAAAGCTAACTACCAGAATAAAGTGGCAGTAAAATACTATAGCGATGACGATCAGTATAGATCAAAATATATGGGATAATAATAACGCAAAAAAGCGAAACATCAAATATGCCTATAAAATAAAAAGTATATAGCACGTGCTAATCCACCGTATGACGTATGGTATTAATTAGTGATATCAATATATCAGTAATGCGGCACTATAAGAAAGTGGTATAGTCCTCTGTGTTCACACTTGCAAAACAGTAATTGTAACGAAACCAAGGATCAGTAATTCAGGGAAAAGAGGAAGAGTCAAGATAT
This sequence comes from Hartigia nigra, assembly GCA_031001745.1. Taxonomy (NCBI): domain Eukaryota; kingdom Metazoa; phylum Arthropoda; class Insecta; order Hymenoptera; family Cephidae; genus Hartigia; species Hartigia nigra. The sequence goes on from JARPRG010000370.1 coordinate 401,848, forward strand.
AAAGTAACTCGTGTCTTTACGTCTCTTATTTTCGAGACGCGAGAGCAGCGACAGCATGAAAATGTTTTTCTAAGATATTTGTTGAACTATGTCCACCGCTTTTCCCTCGAAGTAGGTACTTTTGTCAACACTTGAAATTTGTTTGACACCATATCTTTCGCGATTACTTTAAAATCCAGCTAAAAAATTGCTTTTATTTACGTTAATTAAAAAATTAAATTTATGCCCATTCGTACTGTGAGTTAAAATATATGATACATATGTATAACGTTATAATATATATTATAAAATATACCTGCTCATCTCAAGAAATATAATCTTACGATCAAGTTGATAAATTGAAAAATAAATTTCTCTTAATTTATCTTATTGTCATATGTCTTGTTTATGGTATTTTTTTTACGGGAATATCAAAATTATTATGAAGTTTTACATCAAATTATATAATCTCAGTGATAAAATCTCAACGACTTTTTTCTTGAATCATCTCTAACATGTTAATACGATAGATCTGTCTGGTAGCTCGACTTTTCCTACAGCTGGAGCAACTTGTATCAGAGAAATAGTATGTAATATACAATATTTTATGGATGTTCATGTCCACAGTATATCTTATGTCAGTGCTTGCAAATACATATATTCCATAGGAAGCGAAGCAACGTGTTCTCGATTTCTAGATATTTTATAATACTATACGCAACATGACGATCGTAAAGAGTGGTTTATTGAATGTCGGATAAACATGATTTTCAAATGTTCTCACAGAAATTGCATACCGATAGCACTCGAATGTGATTGGAATTTCATTTTTCTGATTTTAATTCCCTATATTTCCTGAGTGTGCACACTTCTGGGTTTGATAATAAAAATTGAACCTAAAACCGTTAAAATATATTTCGTAAAATAACGTTACTTGTGTGCTGCTCAATCGATTTTTAATTATCACCGCCATTTTTTATTGAACCCCGATGTTCGATACGCTAATGAGCTAATAAAAGTCAATTACGTAGGTGATAAACAGGTATTTCACTTAGTAAAAAAAAAATATTTTAAAACATATAATTACATTAAGAAAAATCGAAACAAACGACAGTGATAGAAATTTGCCAAAGTGAAAAAGACATGGTGGAAAAAAAAAAGAATGACTGGTGACTATCAATATCGGTTTATATTTTCACTGTAGGTTAACTACAGGTACTATGTATTATATGTATTATATACATAGATAGCATTGCATGTATATTTTACTCGGTTTGTATTTTCACTATAGGTTAGGTTAGTTTAACACGTCCTATGTATATATATACATACATCGGATTGCATTATATATATAAAAAATGGGCAGAGCAGATAACCTTCATGACATAGTCAAAGTATGTTATACAATACGTCGCATTTATCTAATGAGACACCATTTTTAAGAAAACATTCTGTAGGCACTAACGTAAAGAATATATGATAGCGTACTTCATTCTTCTTTGAAAGTGTTACTCTGGCGAGTATACTATAGTGTGACAGTAACTTTTGAAAATTTTCGGTACGGCCCTGCCAAGTAGTCCTTGATAAGAAATTCTTCCTTGATAATAATAATTGTGCAATAGGGAATTAAGGTATACTGAAGATTGGGTATAATTGACTTATTTCATAAAATTTGGGTTTGACATAAATTTCAATGACAAAATAATTGACCTCATCTAGCATAGGATATAAATATATTTACATACGTCAGAATTCTACTAAATTCTATAAATTCTACTAAATTGAGAAAAATGATGGCTATCTCAATGAACAATGTTACCATAATCGTTCTTATCCTTTCTCATTTATTACCAATGAAGATTGCGTCATTTTATTTACCCGTGGCAGAACCTTTCCAGACGAACAAAGTATCAATAACTTATACTTTCTCCATCATAAAATAATACTCCTGAATGCGTAATACATACTGTTGTTGGTATCACCAAGTTCGTCAACATAATCCCGTTTAGGTATGTGTTCCTAAAGTATCCAAAAATTGTCTCCATTCGTGACTATTTAAATAATTATGTTAGCAGTCTTACATCAAATATAAGTAACGTCAATATACCCTGAGATCACAATATCCTGCTAAAAATAGAAAAATAGCAATCTACCAAAGTCACAATTTGGCTTATAATGTCCGAAAAAGCGTATTTATATAGTAAACAACGTTAAGGAACTATATTTCAGATATGGAATACGTTTTGCATCAATGATCGTGAAATATAATTTATAATATCTTACTGGGAAGGCAAATGTATACTTGAAAAAAATACTCCAATAAAACTAAAGCTTTTGGCAAATTAAGATAAGATTTTGAATTATCATCGACGAGTAAGAAAAAAAATTTCAGAATTTGTTATTACGGAGGTAGAAAGTGTTGTCGTTATTCGCAACAGTAATTTCCTCGTCGTTTACATATTGAATAATGAGATATAATACCTGACGGTCAGTCAGCTAAAGAGAAAGGAGAGAAAAGAAAAGTCACTTTAAAGATAAAAAAAATCAATAGTTCTCCCAGAAATACTATATCTTTTATCGTTAATTCCAAGTTTGAACCACGTACAACTTGCACATAAAAATAACCATTAAAAATCGCATGACTTCTGACGAGCTGACAAGTCGACGAGCAAACAAATCATTCCACTTCCTCTTGGCACACAAACACGTATCAGATAGCCGATTAAATTGTTTCTAGGAAAATTAATTTTCACCTGGACAGCTCGCTAATAAGGCAATCATTAAAGCACGGCAGTTTATATCCACGATCAGCCGAAGTACTTTTAATTGAGAAATTGCCAACCAGTCTCATCAAGAGAAGAAGATAGACGGACAGAAGATAGTCGATCAGATGGTAATTCGTAAATGAAATTCGTATTCAGTGACGTCTGAATTCTTTTAAAACGATTGGTCAATGTCCTGGACAAATTTTATAATATAGTACAAATACGTGGGGGGGGGGGGGGGGTCAGAAAAAAATAATTCCCACGATAAATAATAATTCCAGGAACTCCGTTATTCTATACATGTACACTGTATAATGGATTCTTTTGAATCGCACTATTTCTCATCAATATATACTAAAACGATTTATCAGGACTATGCGTTGAAGGGCGCAGACCTTTTGACGATACCATAGCTAAGGTTCAACCTCGTGTCCGACAGGGCAACACCTTATTGTCGAATGAAAGTCTGCACGCGATCGGACGGTCTACCGTCCTATAGAGGTTGCTGTTGGCAATTATTCTAACAATCAATACAAACACGCACAATACAAGTATATACTCAGTATTAATATACTTTTTACGTAAAATTACCTCAATCCATTGGCTAAAGTACTAAATTACCAAATCTGAAACCTTACTGTTATTTGAATAGAAATCAGTAAAAAATAAGAGCCCAATACTAAAAAAAAAAAATATAAAAAGATACATTTTTTAATCCTTATAACTCACGTTAAACATTCATAATAAAAACACAATACCTAGAGTATGTATGCCTTTTGATAACACTCATTAACTATGTAGGTATGTAAGTCAATTACTAGAGGCTATATATATATATATAGATGTAGATATACTACCTTTAACACTTGGTTATAACAGTTTTCATGTAATTGTTAGCTCATAAGCATGACAAGCTCTAAATGACTTTTCTTGCTAGTCCATACAAGCTAAAGTGATGGTATGTCCTTTTGTAATATGTACAAGTTACTACTAAGAGACTTATCCATTTGTTATCGAAATAGCTATTCATCGTTCGTTCATGCCATCGTGCCTGTGTAGTTGATTCTTAGGATGAGGACTAATGGTGGGCGCTCGTGAATCTTGCACGAATGTTATAGTGCTAGGTAGGTAGGTGGATAGGTAGGTAGGCAGCCAGGAAGGTAGGTAGGCAGCCAGGAAGGTAGATAGGTAGAGGCGGTCAGGCAGACCGGAAGTGAGAATGGGTGCCTATGCTAACAAGTTCCTAAGCCTTGAGGCCGTGGGTTTAAACTGGCACTGTTGTATGTTAATTCAGTTGGTCTCTACGGCAGGCACAGGGAATTAGGATCTACTTTGGTTGTCACTGAAACCCTATGGCTTCATTGTGGATCCGATGACAAGATACGTCACTTTTCGAGTAGACGACAGGAGGCTGAAAATATTTCATTAAATAACGTGTACTACTATATTTATATAGAGAGGTTCGGGCGTATACGTTACGGTTTAGATTAGTTGGCGAAGTATTGACGTTACTGAACTGTGTACGACCGGCCTTTCTGAAATTCCGGATAATTGAAAATATAATGATATACTTTGCCAAGTTGTAATTGCAGTTAGTGATTTTCATTTAACTTATTTAACCTAGAAAAATTCTCGCTGTATTTACATTGCTTTTAGTGGAGGGGCGGAAAAGGGGTTGCTCACCCAAATATAAAAGGGCTGGTACGTACTACATTGCTGCTTATCATAGAAAGTTTACGGTACGTTAAGAATGAAGACGATTGTGGCTGAGTTTCGTTCGTTTTCTTTTTTTTTTCTTTTTTTTTTTTGTAAATCAAACCTTAGTATAATCTTTCAACCCTGACGAACGTTCGTTATCTTGTTGGTAGATTCAGTTATCGTCAGGACACGCACAGAACGCTTATGTCACGATGGTCACGTCGCTGCCTAATAAGGATTCACGATTAGTACCAGATACATAAAAAATAAACGGCTCGTAAAATTCTGCGGTAAAGTAAATTACTAACGAATTGCAAACTCAGAATATTGTCCATTGGAACGACGCCTTTATGTTGGTATTTATGCATTACGTATCACGAATGGACTGTCAAATATAAAGCAGTGACTTTAGCTTATAGTAAAAGTGTCAATGTCATTCTTACACCCCAGATGTATGTTCTCTCAGAGCCATGTATTTTTTGGCTAGTTTTACAAATTTTTATATCTGAAATATTTATCATTGTTTTTACAAATTATAACTAGCGCACACAGAGTAGACAGTCTCTCGAGAAATTTTGAATTTTCATTGAACGAGTAACTTCGCATTTTTGTCTTGATAATATTTAATTATTTTGTTTTCCTTTTTATCTCTCTCATAGCTGCTGATGCAATTCTGCCAGCTGTCGTTGCATTACGTTGAAAATCCTCGGGAACCAAAAACAAAATTGTAATGAAGTCACATGGCTTTTCCTGCGAAACCTTATTTATGCAAGTCAGCAACTTGGAGCTTTGCATTTATACGTAAAACATGGTTGACCCAGGGTACTTTTTGACTCGCCATTAACAAAATGCGAGTAATAATTATGTTAATATTATCAGTATGAAATATGTGAGTCCACAAAGGAGAAATTTTTGACAGAAAAGCAATTTTGTAGACTCAATATAAACCTATTGGAATGACTTTTTTTTACGTTATCCGACGTTTCGTTCTACTTCATGCACATTACTATGAAAACCAACATTGTACGTTCGTATGCTTTCCTACGTATTGAAACCCATGTGCTACAATTCCTCAGGGAAATACAGAGATGTTCCAATACCAATCGTACGTTTTCTATCTTGCTATGCTTTTTTTTGCTATTCTCCTGGAACCTGTTGCAAAAAGAGGAGCAACAAGTCGAGAGGTCAGGAGTGCCCCCTTGCTCTTGCAAAACGTTCACAGTCCGAGAGGCTACGAGGTCAAATAAAACCAGTGAATTTCCGTAAGGTTTCCGTCGGTCGTTTCCGGTCGCTACTTCCGCTCAAAAAATGTCGAGGTGATGCTAAGTAACGAGTGAATATTTCATAGTGAAAAATTTCAAAAATTATCGCAAAATGTCACAGTAACACCCATCTACTATCTATGTGCAGAGTGTTCGAGAAATTGTTCGCAATGTAAATTTTCCAGAAATTTAGTCTTCTAACTGTATAATCTGCACTTACGTTGTTCGAGTATTAAAAATATTAAAAAATACGGAGGCAGACGCTATCTATAGAAAATGTGGTACAAAATGATAATTTTAATTCTTGAAAGTTATTCAACTCTGGTGCTAAGTTATACTACGTAATACCGTAAACCTGTGAATACCATAAAGCCGGCGGCTTCGTTGGTCGTAAGGAAACTTTACGAGTTTCGAAAATTTACGAAGCTAAGACGTAGATAAATAGTACCAAGAAAAAAATTTGAAAAAACCACACGTTTTCCAGAAATATTTGCAACCTGTGTCTTCGTTTTAATCTTTATTTTATTATTCGTCCTTTCTTCCTTTTCCCTATATAGACGAAACTCTTTCTTCGTACAAAAGCATCCTTCCGTACGGAATATCGTTTTTCATAATTTCCTGAAATCTTCCAGCAATTTCTTTAATAGGATTTTCTTGTCGCATTTTTTAATCTAATAAAGCTTCAAAAGGACAGACGTTATGTTTAACGTAGTCAATGGCGAATGACGCACGATATCGCTTCGTGTAGTGTAACATTAATTTCTGGAAAATCCGACTAAATTACACGAAAACCGTACAAGCGGTGGCTACAAGGTATTGTCTGTCGATAACAGAATCGTGCGATTTGGCACTGCTCCCTGGGGGATATTAGTACTCAGCGGTACGTATAAAAGATGGGTGTAGCCCTTACTCTCGACCCGTTTACCCAGATTCAGAAATCATCGTTGTAAGAAAATAATTTGAAATTGAAATTACATGAAAATAGAATTTGAGACATGTGCGTTATCATCGAATAGATGATATATTGTAAGAATAATACAATTTATTTCTGCCTTGTGGATTCGATAAAAATATTATTTATCACGATCACGCAATCGAGAATACAAATTTTTCCCTGTGTACAATAATTCATGTTCAAATTACATTGACTGATTAATTTGGCGTATTATAAAAGAAAAAAGAGATAAAGAATTCATGATTTATATCGATCAGTTTTTTTCTCCAGTATTCCTTAGTACTTGCTAACCGAACAGTCAATATGATGTTCCATTTATACTATATACAGTTCTCATACGATACTTCAGATACAGGAAAACCATGTATTGACGTTCCCCAAGTAAAATGTATTTTATTTTTTGGACAGATCGAAAATAATAAAATCTTCATGAAGTCACTCACAGCTTTTTAGTAAAACACTAAAATATATGCCAAAAGAAAAAATTTCATATTTCAATGCAAAATCATGCGCGTGTGACACGCTTCGTAACTTTATACAGAGCTTCGTGTGACCTCCTAGAAATTTCAACGTTTTTCAATGTTTAAAAATGGATTCCTATGCAAATGAATACAGTCGCCTATCTTTCCACAGGGTCTTTTTGGTAATTTTTGCCTCCATGTCACACAGCCGGTACATGCACTAGATGTTCGACCTATACCTCCAGCTAGATAGTTCAGAGTTGAGAAATCGATAGGAATCGCAGGATTTTTACAGAACGCAAGCAAAAGGCCGCCAGCCAAGCTGTGAATTTTTCTCGTGATTGCAGTGGTTACTGGCTACGTGCCAGTCGTGATAGTACTACGATCTACATATGGTCTGTCTTTTCCCTAACTACACGTTATGCATATAAAGAGACCGAGAAGATCTTTCTTTCTCTGTCCCACTCGTTCTCAGTCCTTCTTTCTCTATCTCTTTTTCTCTCGCAGTAAGAATCCCAAAGAACTTTAACAGTATGATATGCCCTAAGGCATATAACATATACGTACTGAATATCCTTTATCCTTGAATAGTAGCAATGTCATTTTACATAGATTATAAATTTTTTCTTCATATCGAATAAATCAAATTCTCTTGATTAGCTACATTTATTCTAACTATATGCAAGAAACAATTACTATTTTTAGTAATGCTTGTTCAATTCGTAGAACGTCATACCGATGAAAATCTAGTCGTCTGCAATAACCATGCCTATCTTGTGATGGTACATAACATCAGGAATGTTCTGCATTTCAGGTCCGTTTGAATGACCATTGATATACCTGATGGCTTATAGGTATAACCTACTGGTCACGTTATTCTATACACTGTATAGTTCTCCTACTTACATTCCGTATTAACCTCGGTTACCTACAATATTCAGTGCCTCTGACTATGGCTATTCAGAGATTCAAACTACTATCCGTTAGATAATTTAAGCGCTTCCGCATTGGAGTGAACAAGTTTTCTTACCCACTCTGTATATGGCCCAAAGTTCTGACTAATCACAGCCACGAAGTCCACAGTTATTGAAAATCGATTCGCGATTGGAGACCTATAAAAAATAAAACGCTAGGCTAACTAACTATAATCACTTTATACCTATAATTATTATGTAGAATGGTAGTACGAAATCCTGGATAATTTTCTCGTTTTCCTATAGTCATTTCAGTAGTGGAACTATCCGTAGTATCGATGGATTCTAATTTCTATTTTCTGATTGATTTTTATCACGTAATCCTGTAGTAAAAGTACTCTTTAGTTGAGTAGATATTCCGTCTGGTATTAATTAGCTGTTTGGTGCTAACGTGAATTCTCTGTTTGTGTAGAATCTAATTTCGTATCGTAAAATTAGCATCTTAAGAGATTTGCAATAAAGATTTAGCGCATAGCTTAGCTCTGCGAAAATATAATTATGTATCTAATAGGAGTATAAAGGAAAATCTTCCATATCACTACGCAGAGAAGCGTAGCATACGTGTAAAAAATATCAGGCAAACTAGATGTATTTGTATAGAATAAAAGAAAGCATATGGATGTAATACGAAAGAAAAAATAGCGTCGTATACGCGAGCTAGTAGTTACACTATTTAAAAGCATATAGGTCAATGAGCATGATACATATAAAAAATCGAAAATAGAGCAATTTGCACAGTTCGATATAGTCAACATAAATCCGTTGGCGAATAAAATGACTACGTGCAATGATTATGCATATAGAGAGAGATAGACTAATATCCAATTGGCGATTATCATTTACAAGAATCGCAGAAACCAATCAAGCCAGAAAGGACGAATAATTCAGAGCTTGAATAATGGAGAGCCTAATTTGTTCGGATGAATGTTGCCTCGCTTAATCGGGAATGACAATAAGCCAGGTACAAGCATTAATATGTTGTCCAGGAATCAATGAAGCAGCAACCAAGCGACCATCGAGCTTTCCGACTCGTGGCAAAAATAAAAAGGCAGCAACCCTTGTCGTTCCTGCCATAGCAGAGACTCAAGCGAGTGCCATGGCCGCCATGCTTAATGCGGCACGAGAGTGTGACGTCACAGGGCCACACACGTAACCAACTTGCGTATAAAATATCAATATTTTTCCTTGCCAGTTGCGAACCAGTTCACATGCCCGACCCCAACAGTCGGCCGTAATTCGTTTTCTGGGCGTTTGCAAAAATTCTCTTCGGGGAATTCCCTGTCCCAGGTGTACGTCATTCATATCATGGAAGACACCTGGTGCATCTCGGGACAGTGGCACGAGCACTCACCAAAGTGCATTCCTGGTTGAGAAAACAGACACGTCTCAGCACTGGCGCCACTAAGCTTCTAAACGATATGAATATTCTAGTTGTTCGTATTTCCTAATAACATATGCGTCTATGCAAGCAATAAATCTCCCATCTCAGAGATGGCGCTGAAAAGTAAACTTCTCGCAAGTGCTTTTGATATCTTCCCATTGAACCTTTCATTCGTATGCCTGTACACTTTCATACAGTACTTGCAACATGTTCTGTCTATAGTTTTGCAACGATGTATGTGATGCTGTTACATATTCTGATTTCGAATAATTTTTAACTGCGAATCATATTTCTACGTTGCGTTTTATTTATCGTTTTTTAATATCACCAAGATTTTCTCATAAACATCAAAAAGACAGCATACATAAATAGACACGTGTTTGTATATCAGCTTATCTCTAACAAATAGCTTTTGAATTGAGGCTTTTATTCGATCAATAACATTTAATCTTATAAATGCGTTTTACATCGTTACCACATGTCGTTACACATCAGTACATTTTCATAGACAAATTGACGGATATGCAACTATTATTTGTAATTTCGAAAAAAAGAAATGAAATAAACTATAATTACATTAACAGCAAGACATTTTCTAATATAAATGGATTGTCATTTATCCATGGAAAGGTGGACTGTGGAGCAAAAATCCCTAATGTAGAGTGTATATCTCATTCGCTTTTATGATATTCAAATAGATAATAGAGCATGTAGGTTCGGTAAAATGTTTCTGAAATTTTGTCGGTCACTGCGACAAGAGTAACGTCCGCAATAGTCGATCCTACCACAGCAACTGTCTTACGCATTGAAAACAGTCCGGAACATCCGTTGAATATCGATCGAGCATTATAAATATCTTAGAATTTCTTGCCCTCCCATACACATTATATCGTATACTGAGAAAAGCTATAAGAAGAAAACTTCCAGTACCGATCTCGATAGTCTTTTTACTGCGTATAATTCCTGCGCAGTGCACCAGAAAACCATAAGATTTGCTGTACGGTTCCTACCTTAAATAACGGATGTCTCTCAGCCGTACCGTGGATACGGATTGTTCCAGATTTGGTAGGGACGTAGGTAACTTCATTTCTCAAGCCGATTCGTTCCTCTTAAATCTTAATGGATGAAGAGAGATTACGAGGATATATGGAACCACTTTCGTTTAGGGTGTAATCGAACAAACAACATGTCCTACCTATACGTTGAATAAATTGCCAATTTCAAAAATATATTGGATCTAGTTTATAATCGATTACATACTGCCAAATATGTAATATAGTCGATATATCATGTCCTATATATAAACGCTATGGAACCTTTCCAGAAAGGTTTTGCTTTCAACGAATACATACATTTGTCACTAGATAATGCACACCTACCTGTTTTACTTCTTTTCCCTTGCATTACACGAACTTTTTGATAAATAACGATCGCATCCAATTGTACCGATGCAACCCTTGGTTTTATTAACGAGAACTTTACATCCTCTTCCGACAGAACAACAAAATGGTTTATGCAGTGTATCCTGTTTATACGAATCTACGCGGTAACCTGCAGTCCCAGAAGTATCTCTATGCATACATGAACAATAAATCAATTGTTTTTTTCGATCAACGACATTCCGGCTTTATCCTTGCGAATCTTTTGAACTTTAAAATTTAGTTTGCATCTACATGGTTGACAGTGCATCTCGCATACTGAAAAGACGTACGTAACTTTACGATGAATTTCGTGAAATCAAACTGCAAAGTGCTGGCGCTTTTCTTATTGTAATGGATCGGTGTTTGCCAAAGGGTGGTTAAGTTGACTGATTGTCTCTTGCTGCTCCCGAGACTTAAAGTGACTCCCGAGGGTGTCAACGATGCCGAAATGAAGTAAACCAAGGGGATTCTCTCTTGTTTGACTTATACCAGTTTGCGTTATAACGACACGCCTCTCTACGCCGAGTCATTTGATGTTCGGTATTCGCTGCTGCCTTCTGGCTATAAGATATTGCCACACTGTCACTAGCCCTACCACACCCTTCCGCACCCCTAAAACAGTCGTTGTCTTCCTTGCTATACCTCAATAAACATATCTCGCACTTTTACGATAAAACTGTATTCGCTTTAAGCATTCTTTCGAGCAAAACGTTTCCCCGACGGTTTTACCATAAGCGAAGAAACCATTTTGAAAATAATATTCTTCTATTGTAATAGTATATTCGTAGTGCATGGTAAGCTTACCAATGTATATTGCGTAATATTCTCTCTAAGGTACTAGATAGAGGCGAATATTAGATAGTTACTACACGAAAGTGGTCCTCTTAAGGATGTCGACTGCATACTGGAATATTTCTTTAAAGAAAAAATATTTATTCCACAATCCCTCCATTTCACCAAAGTTATCTCATAGATATTGAAACTGATCCAATTAACAAAAATTCGTGGTTAATCCACGTGAAGTTATGTGGTGATTTTATACTGAAGTGTCATTAAGCTTTGTCCTTATTCGATTAGTTTTCAATGAGACAACAGAAGCTCTCTGTACGTTGTTTGCGTTACGTTGTTACTAACGCTAAAATGGAGCTTTGTTGTATACATTTTTTGTCGGACATTTCCGGTATTTTATCCTCGTTATATTCTGCGTTCTTTTTCAAGTCAAACGCCCTCTCCTCTACCCTGACTTTCACCTTAATTCGCTTGATTCAACTCCCTTCAGCAATTTAACCTTTCACCCGGTCCTTGTGCTACCCTTACGTGTTCCTTTCGGCTTTCGGCATATTTACGACGTCCATATTTGCTCATGTTATGACACTGGTATATTTACTGATAGTTGCTGAAGTGGATACGGCTACCCACCATCGGGAATTATTACATATTATACTGAGAAGTAAAACACACAATTTATTGTTTAGGGTTGCCTAATGTTTTATGCGTGAAATGTTCCGCATTTTGTATATAACCAGTTACGTAATTGGTTACAAATTAAATTTTCTCTGTGGAAATGCTACCTTTCTTTCGACAACGCGTAGAAAAACGTTTTCTTTTATGTATTTTTTTTTTCGTTCTATATTGCATTTAGGAAATCATTGGATTTCCTTGATTGTTTTTAAAGGATACCATGCGTATCACTAACCCTTGACAAAGTACACTTACAGTTATGGAATTCAGTAAAATCAGAGGGTGAATTACAATGAATATATAGAAAATCTGCAAATCTTTTTTTTTACATAGATATTTTCCTACGTACGATAAGTTGATGAAAATATATTCATATTTTTATCACATTCAATATAATTTGCTCGTTCTGGTTCACAGACTCGGATGCATAAGCAGCACAGAATCTCGGAGCTCATTGTACATCGCGACAGTACAGTGAAATACTATTGAGAATGTAGGTTAAGCTCGTCCAATGTTACTGGGAAAGTCGGGGGGGGGGGGGGAGGAAAAAAGGTAAAAATACACCACGTTATTTCCGGTAGTTTTCGATACGGATGTGACTTGATCTTTAGCTCCGCCGTGAGGTCGCCAGTGGTCGTGTTACGATGAGAAAGACGACTAGAACGACGTCGAAAATGCTACTTTCAAAGGTCGGAGGTCAGCACCGTCGCCCGGTCTCTTGCTGCCTGCTGAAATATTCAAACGTCCCTTTACGAACACTTGCCAATGTTTACCTCTTTCGCCAAAGCTAAAGATAAAGTCAGAATGGGAACTAGAGCTCGAGATGACGCAAAATTTAAAAGAACTCCGAACAATTGAAATGAAAAGCCTCAAGAATTACCTGAGAAACATTTAACTGGCATTTGCCACGTCCCAAAAGTCCAAATGAAGTCAATGCGTGACACAAGAATAGAATCACAAACGTAGCGAATATTCAGGCTAATATATTTGCAATTTTTATTAATGCCATTGATGCGTATACGTATTATGCTGAACAACATGAAATCGATATTTATGTTCCCAAGAGGCTGAAATTGGCTGACTCAATAAATGAAGACTCGGAATTTGATAAATAACAAGAAAGTATGGACAAATTCCAAAGAATGTATGACTCGTTTTACAAAAATATAGATCGGCAACAATATTCGTTATCACGAACGTGATAACGGTTAGACTTGGATAAAATGTATAACCCAGGTAAACTGTGTCAGTAGGCGCAGTGCGGTAACACGCACATTTCTGCAGTCACATTTATATCGCGGTGCGGCCAATACCTAGCGATATATTATCTTCTTCTTGACGTACATAACAGTTACACTTTGACCTATACAGAATATATATTTCAAATATACATATTATCTATATATATAATACGTTAAACAAGTGTCCTAATCCCTCGTGGTAAATATGCAATTATGCAAATTATGCAGTTGCGCATAATTTTAGGGGGATATACCGCATCCAAAGAATAATTTGGCAAATGGACACGTGCATGTTTATTCCCATTTTTGCTACCTTCTTTATCGCCGTCTTGGAACGTTCGTCTTAACGAGAACCATACCTCCTTGCAACTGTTGCGTAAAATACGCTTTATGATTATGATTGTAATGTCACCCCTTAAAAAATTCTAGCGCAAACATCGTTAATAGAAACTGCTTTGATCGATTCTAACAATAGCTGAAGAATGTTTACTCATCAAGCTAGAAGTTATCGAGCGACCAATCAAACCGACGAGATTCTGGTTCAGACGTATACGTACATTACCTTAAATTCTGTAAGTATTTATAATTCCAAATTGTAACATGTATATATATGTATTGTGGCATTTTGAGGCCAGTCACAAGATAGGCGAATTTGGAGCTATGTTGTGAGCCCTGATGGGTTACAGAGCGTTTTGCGTGGTGTGGACATGATTTATTTTATAAATTTGTATTTATTTCCCCGGTGGAAATGTTTTCTTTTGTTTGGAGTTTCTTAAGTGAATCTTTTCTTCTCTTTCGTTTCGATTTTTGCGTCAATCCATTAAGTCCACGCCTCGCGATCACAAACATCTCGATCTGTCTTTGCATTATTTCTCTGTTACTCGCGAAAAGTATCTATATATAATTCATGCAAAGCTACCCACATCAGCTCGACACATGACTAGTAACCACATACGTCTAGTTTTGTCGGATTTCTCATCCTAATCCCATGCAATATATAAATCACAACGTACGGTTCACGGTAGACATCTTGGAATAGATGAAAATCCAGTCCTGGCAAGGTGGAAAATTATAACTGACGTCAAGTGTACTACAAACGTTATCCTAACTAAACAGTTTCCAAGTCGTTTCACTCGCCACTAATTACTCCGAAATTTTCGAACGCAATGACTTACCTATTACTAATTACGTGACGCGAGACGCATTACGTAATATTTTATATAACAAGCGGTTTTCAAGAAGTCTTCAACGTGCAAGTCGAGCCGTGTGCAATTCTCAAGACTTTTGGGTTAAAGAGCGACTCTTTCCACCGTTACGATACACAAACGCGCAATTTAATGTTCTGGCACAAAATCAGTTTCTTAAGGGTTGAATGCACTGCTAGTTCAGATTTAATTGAATGAATCTGGGTCAGATTCGCCGGTGGCGACGCCAAGTGGTTTTATCGCGAGACTGAGACCCGATAATGCTAATGCAACCTCCATTGGTTACTCTGCCAGCTTATTAGCTGCAATTAGCGACCAGATATAATCGAATGCGCGTAATGTTTAGATTTATGTACATGTGAATCAGATGCATCGTTACTCAGGTAGGTACCACGATTATAAAGTGTACCTGTACGTATTAATGCTACAAATCATGTAGCTTTTCGTTATCGCATTATCGACTGCTGAGTGATCTTGGACTTGAAGTATTAACGACTTTTTGGAATTTTCAATCGTACAGCTAGAAATCGCGTATAGCAATGCATTTCTGTGATCTAGTAATGTGCACAATCTAATTGGCATTTTAATAGTGCTTTTGATATAGATTTTGTTGTAAATATTACATCTTTTTACTGCATTAATGATTAGTTTTAATCACGCAAACCACGTACGAGTATAACAAGATTTTAATAATTTTGTTTTAATCGGTTAAAATATTTCACTCTTTAGGGAAATATTATATTTATTATTATTATCTTTAGTGAAAGATTTACTGTGTTTGGTAATGGATAAAGCACTGATTAACAGTGTTTCGTGTTACTGTGTAAAGCAAATTGCAATTGTTACCGCAAATTGACGTGGAATTGATGCTTTCCTTAACCATACATTTTACCCGTGCTGGAATTATCGTTAGCTGTTTCGACTGTTATTGACGCTGTGGAATGCTTCAAGAACACAGTCTGTACTACCTAACCACATACATAATAGTTGCTGTCTAAGAGTTGGAATGTAACGTACTAGCAATTTTCGAGAAATCATTGTTACTAATAGAATAATTTTTAATAAATTACACTTTGTTAACCACTATTTGCAAAGTGGTATGATAACATTCGTAACTCTAGAATCGAACAGTTTTATTCCGGAAATAGTTCAAGGAAGTCTGACGTTGCGTTTAACGGGGAAAATAATCAATTTTACTATCGTCACGTATATATGTATATACCACTTCTACGTTAAGAACTTGATTCCTATACTCCATGTATAAGCGCGAATCTCTCTATAATGTTCAAATGGAAGAACCAGACCCAGCCAAATAGACGTTGCGACACGATAAATAAATAACCTTCAAATTAACTTTTCACATTATCCAAGAGTCTATAAAGTTTTTGAAAAATTGCGTGACCATGCTCAATAAAATTCTCTACACTGATTTAAACGCTCACAAGCAATACAGAAAGAATTTCCATCATTTCATTGTCAACGTGGCACCAACAGACTCGCTCTTTTTCATGAAGGTCCTTTCAAACGCATAATATACTATACAGCATATATATATACATACATACCAGCCTTCACATCACGGTAAACATTGTACAGCATATTGTTATACATGTTTTTCATAAATATATGACGTTGTCATGCTTCACAGACGATTTACTTTGAATATGCTTCGAGTTATAAAATAAAAGCATTAGAGAAAACAATTTTTCTCGACAGCAAAGAAAGATAATAAAAAAAAATAATAATTTCTTTCTCACGTATTCCATTGCGCTCTTGTCTTTATCTATAAACGCGTTGAAATTTATTAGAGAGGAGTTTTTGTGTTTCTTTGTTGGAAACTGTTGAAAATGTTGAAGGGTTTCTTAGAACGTTTCCTTGGGAATGAACCGACAGTTATATCTACGATATCGCATGTCGCGCTTAATGGAATTCTCTTTACTTGGAAATTTTACCTACGCCCTCACACAATGACACGGAGAGTTTCGTGCAACTATATATGTATATTGAATTTAAATAAACGTATCAAATCGTGGAAAGTCCGTGTTGTTCGATGAAATTCAGTCTTTTGACCTGCCTTGAAATAACCACAAAGAATCAAGTGTATATATATAAGTATATAATATATATATCTATATACCAGTATACATAAAGTCAGCCTTACGCGTCTAGCAGAAAACAAGTTTCCTTCAAGAGTTGTTCTTGTACTTGCTCAAGCTATATTTCCTTTAGGAGAAATAGAATTGCAAAACTTTTAAGACTTTGGTACGGTTTCTTTGCCATTTACGAAAATGCCAACAGATAATAGCACTCTTGCGTGTGCTTGTATGCACTTGAGAATGAGAATGCACTTGTACTGCAACGTATATTTAAATACAGAGTTTATAAATTTTCCTGATATCACTATAGGTATATTCAGCAATCCATGATCATCTGCCAACACTTAACGCTATCTGATATATACAGGGTTATTCACGGGAAACGCACAGAGTGAAGTTGGTTCTACAATAGAAATGAAATAGCGCCGCTAACTTCACTCTGCGCGTTTGCGGTGAATAACCCTGTATACAGATTTAACTCAATGAACCAAATATACTCAATGTCAATAACAATTGAATTGAATTGTTTATCATATTTTTTTATTCAACTCAACATACGATCTTGATATAATTCGTATGTGTACCAATGTAATAGCATTAGGACTACGTAATATAGTGTAGGCATAATCTGAAGGCATTTTCTTATCCATGACACAATTTATATACACATAAAAGATTCGCAAGCAATATAAAGACTTATGGAGAAATACAATAATCAATAGCCCCTAGGAAAAAGACAAGTAAGCTATATTTTCAATAGAAAAGAAAGAGACGAGTTATAAGCCCTGACATATTTCTTTCTTTTTTTTTTTTCTTGATCGCCTACTTCCCTTGGTCTTACGGCAGGTTATGACCCCAACGCGAATTAAACTGGATAGAACGTATGAAATATTCCACGTAACATCCTTTCAGAGATTGCATAAAGCCGTCGACCAAGCGTCTACAATAGAAACATAATGAAAGATTTAGTAATCCTCTTTTCGCTCGCGTAGAGATGCACGAAGCAAAGAAAGACTGCGCGGTTGTTAAATCCTACGGCCAGCAACTTTTCACATCCTTTCTATCTCTATCTCACTGTCTTCCCTTGAGCTTCAAGATTCTCTCAGTCCACGCCGACCTCATCCTACTCTTGGCTCTGAACATTCTATACTGAATTCCGTGCCTCTTTCATCTTTTATTTACTGAAAACTGCGAGAAATCTAATACCTTCTATAATTCTACAGCAGCTGTCTATAGATAATAGATGCAACGCACTGCATTAAAAAAAGACGATTTTTTTTGCAGCTACATGGTTCTCTCTTTTCTTTGTATTTCCTCAGTTTCATAATAAGGATAATAAATAGTATCATCATAACGCACCAGAAGTGACATCAGGTCAAGATAATCTAGTGTTTCCAAAAGTCAACACTAAGTCGGGTACGGAGGAGTATGAATCTAGTATATGAAGGAATGATATCGGGTGAAGTAGAGTCTTTTTTTTTTCTCTAACATTTTTTTGTGGACTATCTACGACCTGCATGTTCTGATAATTGACAAATTAAACTATTGGACCATCTTTCATATTTGCCTGGGTGAAAAGGGTTTGATGATCGTCGAGCATGAAGTATAGCAAATAGAAAGGACTATGGCAGCTTGATAAATATTTATATCATGGTCAATAGTTCTTACATTCTGCTATTACAGTGTATAGACCTATATGCATATGTCATCTTTAAGTTGGTATTAACGGCTACCATGCGTCTCTAAATACTGCTGAATGTTTCAATAATTTTCCACTCATTGCAGATGTATGCAGGTTCGTTCTATTATAAACCGCACTTTGAACGGCTTGGCACGCAAGAACTCTTTCCATTAGGGAACATAATGCACGAGAAACAGGCGAAATCGAATAACCTGTATTTCTAAAAAAAAAAAATAAAAGAAAACGTAATAATAAATTGTATAGGGATCGTTTAGGTATTGTTACATATAATAGACCTTACAACTCAGACCTTCGGGGATTTAACCTTATATATTATATAAGAGATAGAAGAAATAACTAGCAAAGAAAATCATTAAGAATGATCAGTGAATGATATCTGATAATATATCGACCCCATCTTATATCGATAACGGAATGAAAATCGAGTGAATTGATCTACCTACCTCGTCGTATATAAAATTGTCAATTTCTTCAAGCGGCCTGCCGTATAAATTGGATGGAAACGGTTCAAATTTATTTGGAAGCACCGCCCCGTCCTCCACCGAAGTTTTTCTTCGTGGTTGAAATCCGTACTCTCTCACCAATTGTACAGTTCTGTTTTCAAGCCTATCTAGACTTTCCTTGGTAAACGGTTTAACCGTCTGCTTGAATCCTTTAGAACTAGGTGTTTTAGAGCCAGGAGACTTGCTCTCGACATTAAGGTTCCTCGCACTGAGATTGTCTGAAGTAGCAGGTTGAGGAGTGCCAATGATATCCGGTTGTATCTCAGCACTTCCGGAATCACCGGTACCGGAATCAGCGGAGGTACCAGCAGTGCCAGCCAATGGAGGTCGTAGCCTGGTACTATCTTGCGCTTTAGGCTCGATCTTCTTCTGGGGTGACTCCTCGGTAACCCTCTCTTGCCCGAGGCTACTCTTTTCCGGTACAGGTGTCTGCGGAGTGGTATCCGGTGGGCTGAGGAAACCTTCCATTTGACTGGACTCGTTCGATTCAGGCCTGAGGGTTGTCTGGGTTTCGTAAGTAACGAAACCAGGTATGACGTCGCCGGAAGGTTTGGCATCCCCATATTGTAGACTACCGTAGGATCTGCCAGAGCATCGCGGAAAAAGCGGCGACAGAGAATCCGTGTACTCGTATTCCGGTGGACTCAAACCGGCATAAGGTAGAGGCGATCTTCGGCTCTCCGTCGACTTTTCATCTCGAGTGGTACGGTAGTACTCGTTGAAGTGTTCAGATGTTGCGGAGGGTGCATCCCTCTGTTCACCGACAGTTCTTCTGCGAGGACTCCCATCAGGATGTACCCTGGCATCGCCTGGCGTAGGTCTTGAAGAGTCCTCGTCGTGTCTCGAATAACTATCACCGTCCTGCGAGGATCTTCTCGATTCCACACCGATTAACGAGGTCCTTGAGGTCTCCTCCAGCCGTCTTGAAACTTCTGACGACTGAAGGACGTTCTGCCTCGAGGATTCATCGAATCTTCTTCCGGTATCCCGATACTTCCCAACTCCAGACCCTGATCTTCTTGGAGGCTGTGGCGTTCTCGAGATTGCCTGAAACCTCGGATGAGCAACAAACTCAAACTCTCTACTTGTTCCTGGAAGATTTAAGCTCCTTTGGCTTCCAACATCGCGTCTTCTTCTAGGATCACCACTCGGCCCGTAAATTCCTTCCTCCGCCAGACTGTCTAACTCCTCCCTGCTGAGATTCTTCACGTAGAGTCCAGCTACCCTCGGACGATTCACGAACCCATTGTCCTCGGAACCACTACTCGGTGGGCTGGGGGGTCCTTTGCTCCCCTCGCCCCCGCCCCTTCGAGATGTCATTGGTATCTATTATTCATCCTTTGAGTTGCCTCACTCTTACACGCCATCTTTCTATTTGCTCTCGTCCCACTTTTTCTATCTTCAGACCTCACGCGTTGCTTCTTCTCGAGAACAACAGTCACGACACACTCTGAATACATTGCACATCCTGCACGTATACTCTATGTCACGCTGTGGATTCGTTCTATACCTGGATATAAGTTCTTCGGAAGGAACTCTTCTCTCTCAAATAGACAACATTAGCGATTCTGTTTGATATACGAGGTTAACGATTGATGCCGCATTGTCGTTGACGTTGGAAATCCTTGTTAAGAGTTGGATGATGACGAATGGATAAGTCTTGTCCACCCTAGGATATAAAGGCGAATGTCACTCTTATAAATACTGTCCTGGCTCTTTTTATTCTTTCCTTGGACACTCTTCACGACTTTTCTACCGAGCACTGGCTATTCCTCGTGCAAGAACCTCCATGTTTTCTTTTACTTTTCTTTCTTCTTCACCCTTTATTATTTCATTTTGCACGTAATGCACACTATTGTCCTAAGATTTGTTCACTTACGTAGTCTACTAATAGGGTAACGGCGATTAATTAATGTCATTAAAGGACTTTTTCTTCCTTATCTAAGAGTCACAGTCATCGGATGAGCATATATTGAATTACAATGAAAAACAAAGAGAAAGAACAGATTCCGCTGTATCTCAAAGTGGCAATTTCGATTGCGTTTACACGGGATCGCATACTGTTCTCCTCTTGCCAAAGCGCGATGGTTATGGAGCAGTAATTTTGTTTCTGCTATATTCCATTTCTAACCTTACCAAGAAGGATTTTCTTTTATCCCATACGTATCTTTTGTGTACTTCACATTGTCTGCTTTTCTTTCTTATATTTTTTTTTATTCCGCGCTGCTTTAGTTATTTTTTTACTCTCCAATGAGCGCTAGCACCACACGCTCCTTCACGTTAGTGGCTAGATGTAAAAACGGTTTTGACGCAGCCAAATAGGAAATATTAACGCGCTGCGAACTGGCTTTTCCGTCTCGTCACCACCGTTGACGTCATAGTCACTCTTGCGTACAGCAATTGCGTTAATTACTAATTTAGAATAATAATTAGCGATGCACGGTGCACATAATCTTTTGAAATGCAAGTTCCTAATGAGACTGCTTTAATTTAACAGTAATTGTTTGTTATTTCTGACGCTTTTCAAATGCGGTTGCTTTTGCTGGCTTTAAGATTCTTTTCCTTGCTGTATTATCAATTGTTTCACCCAACACTAAGGAGCACCCTTCTTACGTTGTCGTTCCTTTGCCTATTCACACAAATGAAAATATTAACACCGATAATTATTATTTTTTTCTCATTTACTTAAGACTGTCATTTTCATATCCTACGTAGAGCTCATTAATTAACCCGAAGATTTGAAGATAAGAATTCATCTGTACAACTTGAATTTAATTCCGCACATTTCAAGATTTAGACAGTACAGTACATTGACTAAGCAACGAAGGTAATATATATTTTGGTATTATTAACGAGCATCATTCCTCTACAGGAATGGAGAGGAATAACGAATTAAATAAAAGTCTGGAATGGAAAAAGTTTTATGCCTGATACTTTTATCAACATGAAATATTGGACAAACATTGAATATTCGGAGATGTCTGATCGTTTCATTCAAAGTCTACTTTCCTCTTTCTTCCTTTACTCTGAATGAACCCAAAGTATCTTAGTGTACTAATGAAATATTAAAGAAGTGTCAACTATCGCTAAATGTAAAAAGAACATAAATATTCCAGAAATATCTCTAGAAAAAAATTATTATGAAAAAGAACTTCATCCATACGCGTACAAGTATCAGTATCCCAACTTTACTGTCAATCTTTCATTGTACTTGGCAAATAACAAAGTTGAACTTTCCGACCTACATTGCTTTCCCATAGTAGAACAAAAAGTATAGTTCCACCTCAAACCCAGACATCATCCAACATATCCAAACTTCTTAGTAAACAAGTTACGCACAAGTAGCATAAAAAATATATGATTAATATGCACGATGTAAAATTATTAATTGATAAAACGCGAAAGGATTGATTACGCGTGATTGTGATGGTTTGTCGAGTGCTCGCATTCACGCTTCTCCTCAGGTTCACTATTTATCACGAAATCCTCAACGAAGGTCCTGCCTTATACGATCGAGAGATGTCGTGCACCCTTAGGGCCCGGTACGCGCTCGAGAAGGGTTGAAATCACGGGCGTCTCTTTCGAGAGCTGTAGCGGCACTGTCCGAGAACGCGATTCGTAGGCGCGCGCGCGCGTATCGAACGACCAAGAGGCCACAGTCACACCACCCACCTGCACAACCCTCAAAACCACCCATAACCACCCCCAGGAGTCGGTGAACAGGATATCCCGAGAGTGGTGCTGCGAAGCAGATATCTGCCAAGTTAATGTGTCTAACAGTCGAACTAAAATGCCACCTGGAAGTAGATACGATATCACTGACTACCCTTAACCGTTAATTCGACAAATGTTTCTCTGCTTATCTTCAAAGGGTTGATATACATTTCTATAACTGGTCAAGAATTAACGGTAACTGGCAGTTCCTATTTTCACTTTGATCTACGTAAGCCTATAGTGTGTCCTTGTGTACGCACGAGGTCATCGGTAGACCGTAGATATATGAGGCGTCTAAACTATCCTTGTTGGAACGTTCGGCAGAAGGATGAATCGACGTAGCTATATAAGGGGTAAGAGTGACGGATGGCCAATTTAACGTTAGCCTAATTAAGGAAATCCTAAAGACAATTAGAGATGTCTCATCCCTCATTCATCGTAGATAGATTGACATTCTTAATTGATCAGAAGATCCGTTGACCTTATTAGGTAATATATTATTACTTAGAAGCATTTTGAAAGGTGTATTATAACAAGGTCGTCCCTAGACCAATAATCCTTGCTACCATTCTTCTTTAATATCCACGGTATCTATAATGTTAATACTTAGTACCACCTCAGAAACAATGGTTGGCTGCAGGAAATAGTTCTAAATTATTCATCCACATTACATTTAAATTGACTCCTAAAGCTATAAGGGTGAATTGGTTCACTGATTATCCAACAGGATAATCTCCCATTTGTTTAAACGGCAATCCCAATCAGGTATCAGCTGCCACGGCTAACGGTTGATGAACCTCGTGGTAGCAAATGTTCGACAAGTTTCAAAAGTTATCTCCTGTTCTTTTATAAAGAATGTTTGTCCAAACCAGTGATTTTGATTTAACAAGTGTTCCGTTACAATGATTTGACCCGCCATTATATATTCTCCTATTCGAAAAAATGGACGAATCACTTGGAAATCAACGCATGGCCGATTGACAATTTCAGGTATGAGTCGACTCGTCTGCTTTCTTTGATTCTGCGGAATCCTTTGATCCATCTTAAATTTATCATAAGATCAAATTTCGTATAAAATAAATAAACTATTTATCATGTATGGTCTTTCATAGTTTCACAAACCACATGATAGTGCAATAATTAATATATCCCGGTTATCATAACAATAATCTCTGATAAATATTACATATAACGCGTACCAAATTCGTCCCTCTGCTTTTGGTAATTATTAAAACAAAAGACTAACACGCATCAAACAAATTCAACTATCATCAACATTTTACTGTAATCTTTTAATGTGTCTTGTAAATCTAGGACCTCAATTTCTTGTAAACGATGATTAACTCGCACTAATTAACTAAATGTTCGTCGCCGTGGCCAGTTACGCTATGAAAAGGAAACTCAAGGATACCGTAAACCCCTATCGAGCCCCTACTAACAAATATAATCACCTACTAACTCAAAGTACCATAATGAAAGTAATACCAGATATAGACGTAGGTAATTACGTGCCTTAGTGTTCAGGAGCATGAGATTTCTCAGAACTGGGATATTCGCATAATTACGCAGGCCATGATGTGCGCATATATATATATATATACATACATAGTATATATGTACATATATAGTATGATACATGATATATATAAATCCCAATATAAGGTATTGACGTCCACCTATTAATAATCACACTCTGCCTCATATTATATTCATTGCCAAGAGTGAAGGATGCAAGCACGTGAATCGCCATTGTTAGCAGTTACTACGAATGCTCTACCAATCAGATGCATATCCATATATGCATATATGAGCTGCTGCATGGTTTCTCAGAGATGCATCACGTCGAGAGTAATATATTCCCGAGATATCCGTAATAATACAGAATACACTGAGATTCGGCGAAGTCAGGACGAAATAGAGTTAATTGTATCCGATGAGGTGGAAATCGCGGTAGAATACTCTTGTGTGAATTACCTTTAGGAATCGATGTATAAAGCAATTTGTTTATCATTCTATAAAGATATCCAAGTTTTCCCTATTGTGAACGTGCCTTCAATCGATGCGATTCACCGATTTCAGAAATTGCTACGAGATTCAAGGGTATGGGAGGAAGGAACGAAGGGTTTCCCACCATTAAAAATCGTGAACGAAATGCACTTTAATAAACGTACTAGTAGACTCCTATGAAGCGGTGCATTCACCTGCGTAAATATGTAGATAGATCCTCTCTCAAAACTCACTACAGTCTATTTGAGTATATCGGTGCACCCCCTTGGGTTTCTACGTCTTTTCATTTTACATCGTGCTGGTATGCTGCACTGCGGATATACTTATTCTATCTTCCTTAGTACTCACGTAAATATATAGTTATATGTATTTATAATGGTATGTATATATAAAGAATATATACGTACGTCATACAACTCTATACAGAGTGGATATATGGATGAAAATTATCGTACCGGATATCGTTGAAAAATTATTTTTTTTGTATTCTTCTTTTCACGTATTAAGTGACGAAACGTACGGCTGTACAGGATATGTATATTATATACAATTAATTGTTGAACAAATTGGTCGACTCACTTCAAACCAATTTTTCATGCAATTTAAATGGATGTGAATTTATAGCAGTTAGTACACGCCAGACGTCCATCGGTTTATGGTAAATGAGTTTTCCCAAATGTAGTGTCAAAACAACAAACACTGAGGCTCGCAGTAGCCAGAACGTCGCTCGATCCGTTCTTAGGGATTCGGCCTTTTTTTTCTTTCGGCAACTTCCAGGTTTATTCTACCTGGGATTTCGTATCCCGAAAAGTATTCGAAGTAAGATTATATAAGGTGTCTCTAAATTGGATGATTTCGTGGATGCTCCCTCCGTAAAACAAAGTTTTTCAGGCGCGAATAGCGAATAAGTTGCATTTGAATTTCCCATTTACTCAGACTGAAAATATTGATTAGAATTTTTCGGGGCATTTTACACAAAACAAAATTTCTCTAGATATCATATCATCGAGTATGCGTAGTATGTTATTTTGCAGTTTCATTGTCCGAAACCATTCAAGGGCTTTGGGTTGGAAGTCGATACAATGGAATTGATCAAACTTTATTTTGCATAATGTCAATGCAATTCAGTAATACCTATTAATTTATTCGATATATATTCTTACTATACTGTTATGCTTTATCAAGAAATAATTCACTTATCTTTTTCTTTGATTCATCATCTTTCATGGTGAAGTTCAATTAAACTTTTGAGAACGAATATATTTACATATCGACAGTCTCCGTATCTCGCTGACATGTCGCAAGAAGTTCACTGGTCAGAATAATATCCTGAAGGCACTAGAGTGGCACGTGGAAATTATCGATGAAACAATAAAGTTAGCTGCTTAAATCGTCAGCACAGTGGGACGTTAAGAGCGGATGAAAGACAGCAGGGGGTGCCTACTATCCCCTTAGTTAGGATTAATGACACTTGTCTCGGTCTAAACGAATTTCAGTAAGAACTTTCGTTAGGAAATAATCTTTATGTATAACTGTCTAAAATTGATGCGTGGTTAATTTACTTCATAATACAATAATTAATTATTTTTTTCAGTTGACTATTTAAAATCGTATCCACTGGTTTGAATAAGATCTCATTCAAATTAGTTGTCAGAATCAGATCAGTTAAATGAAACTGCGTACGGATCAAATTCACCCTTAACAAAAAGGAAACGTGAACTTGACAAGATGTAATATAGGGAATAGGCTTTTATGTATCCTATGATACGACATTCTCCATGTTGAAACGAAGGCAGGAACGTGCATGGCATAATATACATAAATGACATAAGAAAGGCTATTATACGTACGAATAGGGTGCTGACATCTTCGAAAATTCACAAACGAGCGATCATGTAAAAATATATTTAGAAAGTCATCGGAAAACTAGAATCCATTCATTATAGATAATAATAGTTGAAGAAATGTCGGCTGGTTCAGATAATAAATATATCAGGTAATACCTTCTTTCTGAACTTATTTTCCTTTGACGATTTAAGTTCGTCAAAGCGACCATGAACAACGTTCAATCCTTGACAATACAAGAAAGAAAACTTCGTACTCTCTTTTACCAAAGAAATTTTCAGTTAAAGGGGATGCTGTGAATGCGACGGAATCAAGTCCCCAGGGGCATCAATTTATCAAGGGATCGTCGTTTAGCAAGATTTTAACAAAAAGCACAAGACTGTTCGAGAATTATTAATCTTCATCTTTTACTACATCTTACGGCTCTGCACAATATTCTTTTTTTTTGCGAATTCTAATGAACATCGTGGACACTGAATCTATGTATTGATGTTTCCTTTGAAAAATTCTCCCGTAGCTCTTGTTTCTCGCGTTATTAGAGCGGCATGGTTATCGAAACTCCGTTAACCCCATTCCTTCTTTTTTCATTCTATTTTTTCTGCCTTTTTATCAGTAGCCACAGAACCAAAGCCAAATACGATATAGGCTAGTTATGTACTGCAAGCGCATAAATTTGTATTGCAACGTATAACGCGTGTAGCAACGTTACTTCCATATAGTAAAGGATACATTTCAGTGTGTAGAATTTAATTTTCACTGTGAAATAAAACGTAAACATCATTGGAGACTCTAAACACTGCCTATGCAGCATTCTATTGCGTATAAAAAAAAAAAAGCATCACGATACGTGACCACTAAGAATTATCGCTGGTGATTTATGCTCGAGCCTTTCACGACTTTATAACTTGGATAAAATACTGATAATCGGCAAGCAATGCACCAGACTTTGCACAAATAAAAAGTTCTGAATTACCGACGCTTTCTGTACGTTTCGTTATGAGCACTAAAAAAAAATACTTAAGCGATTTTGAAAAATGCATTTGACCCCTTGAAATGTAATACGGAAAGTAATTAAATGCTGCGTAATGCAATGCAACATTTTCTTCCCACGAATAAACCGCTCATTGCCCAAGCAAAAGACTCGCTTAATTATAACTGCTACAGTATGTGTCGAGCAGCGCTTAATCTGAATAACGTTATATATAAATGGTAAATCGTATCATATCATAAGCGTATCATAGCTGTAACGTATATAATGCAATTTACCAAATAAAGAGAACATACGGCATATATGTAATCTCAAAAATTTTGACTACATCCCACATAGCCTTATGCCAGTCATTAGTTCATAGCGATTGAAATGAATATACTATAGATATCTGCTTTAAAAATTCCTATTCATGAATTAAGATCCGCTTTGTCAGTTATATATATATGTGTGTGTGTGTGTGTGTGTATTATACAGATAACTTAATGTAACATAATCTCCTTGAACGCATATAAAAACTCATACAATTGTCTCATAAGCTCGTTTGTATGACCGCAAAATTACGTAATATAGTCCAAGTACTATGCACCGCGTGTGAGTAACTGCTCTTTACACAATATATACTTTTACGTTACAGTGCAAAGAGTGTAAAAGCCGTGCGGAAGCTTTCAGAGGTTGCACGTGCTTGAATTCCTAGATAATGGGTGGCGGATCTAAGTCAGAGAAGGTATTACACGTGACGACAGATATACCTTAACAGGAAAATGGAAATATTATCAAGGGACAGCTCTACTGGTTCTTCCATCTTGGCGGTTGAAAGCTACGGTTAGAAGCGTGCTTCAAGCTCTTGACTAAAAGCTAAACACACCGCCAGCTCGAAAGTATTCCCATGAAATTCCCGTGGTCCCAATCGCATTAACATACAATTAAACAAAATATAATCAAGCGACGAAAATGAACTTTTACAAATTATGAAAGCTCAAGGAAGCCGCATGGATAAACAGTACGAAATAACGTTAAGTCACTCCCTAGCAGTAGCTCAGCAGTAACGCTCATCCCCTTTAACCGTGGGGAATATGCGCAGACAAAAACCTTAGAGGAGGACAAATGATTTGCGTATCCCGAAGGGTTTAACCTTTAACCAGGTTCGTCAGTATAGTTAAAGCAAGCGAGCGGAACAGGAACGACGCCAGAAATACATTTGACAATTTTGCACATAGTCGATATATACATATATGTATATATATATATAGGAAGAATTTTCTAGGTGTCGAAAGCTAAGCATAAAAAGACCCATAGCTCAAACCCTCCCTTTACTTGTATTGTCAACTCTCCTTTTTTCTACTTTAGTCTCTCTGTCTCTCCTCATTCTACGATTCCACCCTTTGACCTCTTTAGTAACCCCTTCTTCCCCTGTCCTCCTTTTTCTCGCGTCTTTTCTCTGCATCGCTCTGTTAAGCCTATAAAAATCCTCCCTTTATCATCCACCAGGAAGCCTGTACGACCAGGCAAGGCCGTCCACGCGTGCGGTCACACATGCTACCTGAGCTTTTCATACGGTAGTTGATACAGGTATATATATGGATCTATATGCATATATATATTTATACGTGTCTGCACGCCCACGCGTGCTTCGAATATCGTACGAGAGCCTGAACTACGTCATCTCCACGTCACGGAGTCGCCTGTATTGATCGACCGTGGCTTTTCTTTCCCTGCCCTACGTCTGGATTTGCTATAGAGTTGCTGTCTTTAAACCAACGACTCTTTGACCAAGTTATGACAGTCGTTCAAGGAAATTGTAACCTTGTGAACTATCGATCTTTATTTCTATACCTTTCAAGAGATTTGACTATATACTTATACACTTATAGAGATCATATTTAACTAGGACCATTAACGATTTCTACATATCCTGGATTATCCTCGGGATCCTAAATTTACCATCGATGTCAAGTTTTACGAACTCTAGGAGAACTAATTAATTAGTGTAATGCTCCATTTCGCATATAATGTCGAACAACGTTAAGCTTCTCGTAAATAACTGGATTTGATGTCGCTTTATGGAATTATACCTCCTCTCGATATATAAGTAATATACAATATATACATATATTATAAGTGTTTCTTGGGTAAAATTTCTGAATGTTCTTTCCATTCTTTTTAATTTTTAGAACGTGATTATAACCATCTTGGAATATTACTAGAAGCTTTTTCATTCGAATGGTGGACTTTGTAATTTGCGTAATGATGCACTATTGTGCACCTTTTTTTATTTCAATGATCCTACTATTCATCATAACGATGTAAACAGCTGTAGATTATTATATTTATTTCTTCTTATTTATCTTTATATTTGTTCGTTATGCGTATTGCGAATTCTTTTTGAAAATAAGATATAGAGATGGTAATAGTTATTATTATAATGCAAAGATAACTTGAATTTTATATGAGATATCCAACAGCTATATAATTGCTATAGAATTGAATAAGTATCGAGCAATTAATCTTAGAATTGGTTCAAAGTACTATACATTATGAAGCCGGGTTTACTGAAGATTCAATGGATTATTTAATGGTATATATCATCAGTTTAATTGGATGAGATTCATAAAGTATTAAAACCAATTCTCATTATTTCAGGAAGTATTTCTAATTGGTTACTTCCTGTACTGAGTTTCCGCTCTTCCACGGCCAATAGCCGAGCTTTGGTCTTTTGATAGGAATAATATTAGTGTAAAACTGAAATTCGCAAGGAGCAATGCTATTATCTCATTATCAGAGCGCTATCGTCTAATGAATTTATATTATTTGTTAAGTAATAGTTTTGCTTAATCAACAAAAGTAATTTACATCCTCAGCTCCTAGTTTCATCCAGATAATTAATGACGTATCTAGCCCGACGTACAGAAATGCAAATTACGACGCAGATTTTCTTAGAAAGTTTGTTATTTTCACTTCAAAAAATCTCGACTTTCTAATCGAATATTCATTTCCACCTATAATGGAAATCTTCATTTTTCTCATCGAACGGTTCAATTATATCTTGAACGCGATACCAAGAATTTTCATGAAACTCGATTCCCTGCGCTGTTTACCTGCTACATAGAAATCACTATCATGCATATTAACGCACCGTGGATAGAATTAATGAACTGGTTGCGTGACTGATTACGATGGTGAAACGATGTTTAAAAAACTTTATCTTCACGAATCAGCCTCTGCGTTGCGTCCTTCATTTGGCTGGATAGGGCGCAACAACAAAAAATCCTATTTGTATTATAAAGCATGGCTGAAAACGTGACAAAAATTTTATTAATGTCACAAACTATCTTTGCCCCATAATATTTCATCTACGCAGAGCGTTCACTATTATTAACTTTTTTTTTTAAAGCCATTCAGCCGAAAAGGGCAGGTTCCTTTCAGCCGTTATGACCACGCACTTGACGGTTGACATTAATTAACACTTGATATAAAAAATTCGTTGTCAAAAAAGAACAATATTTTTTCTTGTATATCGAACGTAATTCTATTATAACTAATAGACCATAGAAAAAAACAATTTTACTGCACATTTCGATCTACGTAGCAATACTGACAAATTTTCCGTATCATTCATCTTAATTGGAATGTACAAAACAAGCAAAACAAACCTTAACCGGATCCTGCGGGTGTTGCTCGTTTTGCCTTGCAAGCACAGTATACACTACCGGCGCGAATTGCGAATTAGAGTAAGTAGCAAGTATCAAGCGTGAAAGTACATCTCGGGTCTACGTAGCGTAGACGTACGATTTAAATACAATTCTCACAGAGACAAATTTTCTACTGTAACACGTTCTCATTCTTGATTACATTATCCGAAGACACCGGAAGTGGGATGAATGCACGAACTTGCCCATTTCATGAGGGAGTCTATCAATGGTAGGGATAAATTAGGCTGACTGTATCGACCAGTCAGCGGGTTACCACGGGATCTCTATAGTACCTATGTATCTTTACATCCTGCTCACCCTGTCCCATTTCAGAGATAAAATACACCACTTTCCTTAGGAATGGTCACAAGTACGTAACGACATTCACCTGGGTATATTACATTTGAAACTAGCAGTAGCTTTTCGACGATACTCAATTTTCTCTACATCCAAAATAAATTCAACCTTTAAAAACTTTCTATCTAATTTTCTTTAAAGTATCTAAAGAATCTTTAATGTAATATGATTAGTATTGAAACTGTATGATGCTCTCGAGAAGATGCATCGTATCCTATAAAGTTGACGAAGTATCATAATATTTACGTTGCTGGTATAAATTATAAGGCGGCTTTTCTAAGGGAAAGGAGAAGAAAGAATGGAGAATTTCATTATGATCCATTAGAAAACAAAGAGGTTAAGATTTGGAAGGGTGTAAGCAAAAAATGCCATAACCAGACACAATCCCCTTTTCTGTTTCCCATATAATAAAGTGTCGGGGCTACAGCCACTGGCAGATTGTTGACCTTGCTGGCCGCATTTCCTATATGTGAAACTATATAAGTAGGGTTATTTGTGCCAGGGCGTAGATATATAAGAGGGTCGCATGAAAGAAAACACAGTCATTCTTCAAATATTTTGTTCTCCGGGCTTTTTTGCCTCTTGAATACATCGGAAATTCTAGGCTAAATAAAGAGATCGCAGATATATATGTAAGTAAATGAATACCTCTTTTTTAATAATAATAAGGAAAGAATAACTTCGGAAAATTTTAGACGCATATTTACGTAAGTACAACTTATATACGTTTTACCTATCTACAGCTATAGGCTCAGTTAAATGATATAATAAATTCGCTTTTGATAAATTCAATCTTGTCGCTCTCACTGAAAAGCATCTAGGATCCAACCCTCTTCGAGATGAAGAAATTCAAGGAATCGGAAAAATCGATCTAATCCATTAAATATCACACCTACGTTAGTATGTAGTATGTCATGGTATTACTTACTAGCTCTCATATATCCGTATTTTAAACACTATGTTCCTTAAAGTTGAATACTTGCTGAATTACTCAACATCAATCTTAAAGCTTGAAGCATTTTTGATTGCAGAAATAACTCCTGGGTATATAAAAAAAACTGGGATTGCAGATAGCAATCATGCCTGAGGCAGGCAGGTACCATTGCTCCATCGCGGTAGAGATACTTTATAGGGATGCTGTGATGTTAATGAAATTAACTTGAGCTAGATACGTTGATGGTTGACAAATATAAAAAACAAATTATTCTTGAAATATTTAATAGGTAAATGAAAACCATGAATATGATGAAAATATTTATTATCATTTAATTCACTGTTTTCTATCCCAATGTAAATTATAAATTAAAAATTGTCTAATAATATCACAAACAAAGCACTGAATCGACCTAAACATCAAGTCTGGATATTTGCACATTTTTTCTTAGCATTTTCTTCCATCTTGCACCTTTGTCGATGGTGAAGCACTGATTCATTAGCAGGTAGTGTGAAGTGGCAGTCCTCTCGACTTACACGTATACGAGTACGACTCCTTCAGTACTTGCAGGTGCGCACGACGAATCTTATTACTCCGCAGTCTTTCCTTACCTTTGAGAAAGCAATTCCACTGTTTCATAAAGAATTAAAAAAAAAAAAGAAGTCTTTCATATCAGAACAAAGAAGTTATCGAATTACATTTAAAAGCGATGCGCAGCGACCGTGCGCAAGCGGATCTATATAATTTAAACAATATTTTTAAAAAATCTTTAATTTACACTTAAAAAATTAGACACTTTACACTACAGATCATTACGCAATTAATTCCGAATGCGTAATGCACGAAAAGCGAGAGTCACTGTCATTAGCGGTCATTAAGGACTTCATTGCCAGTAACCAATCTATGTATGTAATTCCCAGTCAATTCATCCTATACCATGATATAAGGTTTATTAATCCTATAACCTGTGACCAAATTATACCGATCCGATATCAGGTTGATGATGATACTTTGACAAAACGATAGTGACCCAATTGATCCTACGTGGACTTAGAGTGTCATCATCTCTTCGCAATTACATTATCCTTGGCCTTCGTCAACGTTCTTCAGGCACCCTTGTCGCTGTTGGTTCCTGACCCATGGGAGAAATATAGAACTGTATGACGCCGAACTACAAATTGCCTCTCATCGAGGGCAAACGTATTTCAAGCGGGACGGCAAATGCCCACGATATTAAATATGCAGAGAGTTATATTCTACAGTCTCCACTATGCGTAACCCAGACAGTTC
Source organism: Hartigia nigra (assembly GCA_031001745.1). Lineage (NCBI taxonomy): Eukaryota > Metazoa > Arthropoda > Insecta > Hymenoptera > Cephidae > Hartigia > Hartigia nigra. The sequence continues at coordinate 435,779 of JARPRG010000370.1, forward strand.
TTCGGTATCGATTAACGCTAAGGGCTGCCAACATCCTGAGATAATTTGACATGCAACAGAATATCGCGAAATGGCTAAACTTCACTTTTATATACGAACTATATATTCGAATATAGCGAAGTATATATTCGAATATAGCCAAGCATGTTCTTATCAATAACAAAACACATGTCGCAATGTAATTTATCTGTTTTAAGGAAAATTTAAGTGGTAGTGCTCTAAGGGCAATTGGAATAAATAAATTGCCTAACTTTCATTAGTAGGGAACAAAGGTAGTATCGCACAGTTAGAATGTGCCTTGAATTCTTAGTGGTAGCTCGTATCTGGTGATAGTCGTACAGATACCGATATGAACCTTCTGTGTTGGAAGCACTATACAATCGACTCACGTTCTCTCGATACTGGTCTGCTGCAATTTTACAGACTGTATATACCTATGTCTACTTTATAAAATCGTGAAACGATACACGAGTGACCTTTTCAAGTTTTTCTTGAAATTGAAATTTTTGTTACTCGCTCATCCATTTTGTCTTTGTACCTTATCGTAAGACCCCTTTTGTTCATTCTAGTCTTCAAAGCCAATTAATGTTGGCGCAGCCCTATTTGTGTCGAGTTAATGAAGTAATTTATCGTCATGGAATTAAGATGATATTCAATTTTGGACAATTTGACGTTACCGTGAAAAATTGTGGGTAGAATGGATATCATATCTCTTCTCGGCAGATTATTGAGATTGGATGGATAGGTGGAAACACTCCGGAAAAGCCTGCGGGATAATTTCCATGATATCGAGTGCCAGTTATATTTACTATGACGATGTTACGAAAAACGTAATACTATAGATTCGTGATACGTATAAAATTACTCTATGTCACTGACAAACCGTGTGAATGGATTTCGGAAATAGTGCGGTAGGACTTGCGCATCGCTAATAATAAAGGATGCTCGTGCGTAATGGTGTGTTACATTGAAATTCCGAATAACCCTGTATCTATTCGGCTAACTCTCTATATCTATGTACATTGGGCGAACTTTTTCAATATAATTTCAGTCGCACAGCCCCTTTTCGTAAAAGCTTCATGCATTTATTCCGCAGCTATACTTTTGTCCAGTCAAAAGTTTTGCTCAGTGGTGTACGTAGGGAAATTTCAATTTTATGGCAAAAAATAAAAAAAGAGAGAGACGAAGAGCATAAAGCTATAATTGGGTTCACACTAATAAAAATGACTAGTCGACAGTTTGAAATACGCCTGGTAAGGAAATCCGTAGTTAATGTTAAGGGTCCTAGACTGGTAATTGGATGAGATATTAATAATTATTTTGCAAGGATTCGCATCAGTAGGGTGAATGACTCTTACTGATAATTATAATTGTCAACATCTGTCACAGAATGCTGAACACGGCTTTCGAAATTGCTAGATGCGAACTGTGAGCTTCATATTTCGCTTGGTAAAAGATATCGCGATAACTCATCTTGCTCGTTATTTAAATACGCTTACTCGCAAGATAAATGATAGTTATCCGAATATACGTTATCCGATAATGCAAACTATGATTTATTATATTTAATTCGAGTTATCAACCGCAGATAAGACTATTAAAAATTTATTTTTTAGTGTTAAATTTAATGTGATAAAGGATAACTATTTATCTTTTAAACAGGTTACTCTTACACGAAAGGAAATGCCACTTTACGTGTAAATTAGCTTTATCATCTTCACAAGAAATTTGTAAGGTGGCCAAATCGGATATAGCTGCAAATGGAAATCGCGAAAGTAATTTTACATCTGAAATCAAGTACACTCACCCTTTTCGATCCAACGCTAGATGAATTCAAGTGATACGTCTAATAAGCTGACCACGAAAAGAATAGAGGCTCAACCAACATGATGTTATCGCCATCTAATTCTCCTAACATCCACGTTATCTCAAACCTTTTACGCGATTTGGTCGATTGGATTTTCGTTCAGCTAAAGGATATACCGAAATAACCATATAGAATACGCTTCAGTTTAGTACCAAAACACTTTTCATATAATACAGAACAAACAACGATAATAAAGTATTAAGCACTACTTTTACGTACCTGACAACGCGAGTATTATATTAAGTGACAATAAAACGTAATCAAATTTGGCTATAATTAATCTATGCCAAAAAAATAAATCTACAGAGTTATTCAATAGAAACGTACCACCTGAACATGGTTCTACCATAGAAATTAAATGGACGCGCTAAATTCAAGTAACGAATTTATTTATTGCTGGTCACATAAACAATTTAACCGTGATTCACTTTTTATAAATTCAATACAGCCACAGCAGATCCATTTCTATACATGGTTTGCGGTGTTACATCAAATTTTACGAAATTGTTTTTATCGAACGATCCAAAATCTTTTACGTCATTTATTAAATGCTATATCCTTTCTCCAAGTCCCGTGCAAGTTTCTGAAATGATGTAAACTCATTCCTTAATGGTCAATGATATATAAATTTAAACGTACGATCATATTAGCTTCGATTCTGCCATTATTCTTTCCGAAAGATAACTCATGGAGTGTTCTTAAAGCCTCTATAAATTTCTTCATCGCCATTTCTCTGCTAGGATGTATCGAGATCACACTCATAGCACGTCTTTTGGAATCAGTAGGATAGACAATGCATCCACATTTTTTCTGAAAAAAAAATTCATACAAATTTTTGCAAATTCCATTATTCATTTTTTGTTTTCTCATTTACCTTGTGATCATAAAATACTTGGCGCTGCTTGCAAAGCCTTATAAGTGTCGAAGTACAATATTTTTGTAATCCATTGCTATACAGTTTTCCACTGCATACCGTATATCTTCCCTCTTTTACTTTTGAAATTAACTTCATCCTTCCTGCACTGATTGATCCCGTCCTCATTCCTGTACTCTGTTCCTCAGCTTCGTTTTTCCTGCTTGAACATTCATGTCGCAATTGAAACAAGAGGTCACTGTGAATTTAAAAAAGAAAAGCTGACTTAACTACCTGATACAGCAGCACTTGCAACTTCCTAAACAAAACTTTATCCAATCCGTGTATGCCAATAAGTCTGTATAGTACGGATCTATATCCACTATCCATATTTCTTGAATCTAATTCACAAACGGAAATAGAACTTGGTAATTATAATCAAGATTACAGAGTTATTCCTAAAATAAATCAAGCTTAACTGTCAAAATTACTAGCGATGGTATTATTAATTGATTATAACGAAACCTTGATACAATTTTCTTTGAAACTGTTTAGATATATCTATATAGGTAATACTCTTAAAGTGTATAAAGTACATTGCACTGATTTATGAAAATTATCATATCCAATCCAAAATATCCCATCAACTGTTCATGCTGTAAAGCCTTTCCCACCTTGATAGCCAATACTTCAAGAATATCAAGAGAAACTGTTGACTGGGGAATGCTGTAGCCGATGTCAGTCCTCATGTCTGACTGTAACTGGATCACGTCTGCAGTTCCTTTCAGAACAGGTATTGCTGTGTCGTGTTCAATAAATACTCCAAGACTAACTCTATGGTACTTGTGTGCTGGACAGCCTTGTATTATACCACCTACGTTAATATATATTATCGTAATGAGATGTAACAGGTATTTTTAGTGATGGTTGCGTGGAACAGTCTTATTATATGCAAAAATAGGTTGTACACATCTTTGTTTAGCAAATTTCTAAATAATCCAATAAGTTGAGTGGATTCCTTTATGACGAATACATAAGACACTGCGGTATAGTTTATGTATTCGTTCCCCAAGGCAAACACGTTTTAACGTAAATAATTTTGTATAATAAAAATGTTAAGAAAAACGTATCCTAATTTTACCATGAATCTCCAAATCATGTATAAATTCTTGGTAATTCTTGTATATCCGTTTATTTAACTGCAATTCCGTTGGTAAGTGTTTAACTAATAAACATATTAATTCTCCCTCGTCGAAATTGCATACGTGTTTCTAATAATTTTGATAAATATAACTATTGTATTTTTAATTTCAGTATATTTAATACAAAGTAATTCTTACTTGGACTTTTATTTCACGACTGACCGGACCCTTGTTAAAGTTTAACACGGCCGTTTGATATCCGTTAAAGCCAATGTTGATCTTGACCAACCATTTTTTCTGGGATGGAAAAGCTAACATCGTAGAAGCCAAACCTTTGCATAGCTGTAGTAATGAAGTCAATGATAATTTGACCGAAAGTTCAACAGCAAGTAATAAAAGTGATCGTTACCTCGTGAAAGTTATTGATACCAGTTACAAAAGGTGGTTGATCAAATCCATTTTCCATTAAAAATTTCATTACGTTACTTTTGTTTGAAAAATATTTCTGAAACTTCAATGCTGCACCTTCGAGACCAAACAGCAGTATCAAAATATTCATGAATAATCGTACAAGAATCTATTGATTTATTTCTATATGTCATGGATTCTTAATGCACTTACCCATTACAGGCATTCTCAATTCACAAGCGATACAAACATCAATATCTTGCATCAAACCAGGTAATAAAAAAGCACGTCGACCAGCGGTTAAATACCGAACTCTTCGATAACTTCGGGGTGTACAAAACAGATTGTCGCTTCCACTTTTATATTTCTTTTTTCTACTAGAAAATATTTAATTTTCTTATTCTTATCTAAGGTCAGCAAATGAAATTAATAACGTTGTAATACAATACTATTTTAATTGTATATAAAAAAATATACTGTCTTTTGGAATATTCCTCTTGTACCGGAACTATCCAAAGTCTTGAGGTAGAAATGTCGGGTCGAACATTTTTTATCAAATTGTATAATACATTAATGATTTCTGGTGTTTCGGTAGTCGGACATACGTATAACACTTGACAGTTTTCATTTTCCAGCCAAGCAATACGACTCACCTGATTGTTAAAAATGTCAATTTTTATTCGGTGTTCAGCGCGCAATAATAAATTGTGATACGACTTGTATATTTTGGATAAAATCGAATGCCCTTCCGGCTCTGTTTATCAGATCATCAGGATAGCCAAGAGAAGGTAGATGAACGACAATGTGAGGATGTTCTCGTATAAAATTCCAAGTTTTAGACAATCTATGGCACCTGTAAAAAAATTTAATAATACCATCGAAAAAAAGTTTTTCTTATAATAATCTAATATTCAATAAACCATTTAATAAGTCTGCGACAAAGTTGTGCACATCCATAAGTTCGGAGATCTTTGAATCTATTCAGATCGTCAAAATTATCTCCAGTGACACAGACACCATCACTTCCTACGCGACAAATGTGCGACAGATCATTGCAAATTATTTGTCCACTTTCTCCGTCATCTCTTTTGCAATTTTTGTCTATCTGACGACATGACTCGTCATATCCACAGACATTAGTCAACAGATAGTCTACCATATTCTCATCAAAATGCACGCAAGCGTCAATTTTATCTATGGAGGATGTCTCCTTCGAGAGCTTTCCTATTTTCCTCATCCTGTCGTCCCGTTGGTATAAAACGTTATCAAGAATGTCGTGACATCTTCCCCATTTACTGATTTCTTGGGAAACGCCAACGTAGCCAATCTTGAAAGGTTCCATGTTCTTCAGAGCGAAAGAGGCATGTGGCACACAGTTTTTCTCATGCTGAAGAGAGACAGGCTGTCGACGTTTGCAAATTTTGCCAATTCCTTCGCAAATTGACTCTTCTGTCTGTTCCACTTTTTTAAAATGCATATTTTCGACGTGTGCACAAACAGTGTTGTCAGTTACTTCCCGTTGCATTTGACACTCAAGACCTTCAGAAGATTCACAAACTTCTTGAGATTCCGAGACTGAAAATACTTCAAAGTGATAAGTGTTATGGTCGTCAGATATCATTGAACATATATTAGATTCTTCAATACCAGCTCGCCCATGTAAATAACAAAGTTCATTCATCGTGGAATGACTCGATTCAGAAACGTTTGAAATAATTTTACGTGCCAATTCTTCATTCAATTTCTCTTGAATGATTCTTACAAATTCTTTTATGTCGTCTTCTGTATACGGAGACGGACAAAAAAATGCATTTTGTTCGAGCATTGAAATTTTCAAATTAGCTTTATCGTTTCGAGTATTTTTACAAAGTCCTCCACACTCTGATTCTTCAGAATTCGCGCACGTACGTTCAATCGATCTCGACGTCGAGTCCAATGACTTTTCGCAAACGTATTCAGCACGTTCGATATTCTTCGAGTAGCTTAACGTGCAACTGACATCCTCCATACATTTGCAAGTTGATTTAAATTCGCAACACATTTTATCCAGAGTTAGCTTTAACTCACTTTCCTCGTTGTTCTTGAAAGACGGAATATACTGCGTTTCCCGTGGATTGGCTCTGCAAATAATACGTTCGCAACAACTACAAAACTTTCCATTACTCTGGCAATCCTGTACAAACATGATTGCACACGTACTCTTAACCTCCTGCCGTTTTATTACTTTTTCCGAATTCGAAACGTCATGTACCGTAGTATCTGTAATATCCAATACAGATACAGTATAAAGATTTGAGATTACAGACTTTGAGTTGATTTTTGAAATTACATATATCTTTCCAAACTAATTGAAATGTTACATGGACATTATTTGAGTAAATATTATTTCCTTCTGTATAAACAATACGTCACGACTTCTCGTAACACGTTTGAATATATCTAACAAATGAAACCTGCATAGAAATAAAGTATTACTATTCGCAGTAAATTTCGTGTCAAGGTGCATCGCGTGTCTCGTATAAGGCGATACCAGTGTTACGAGTTTTTATTGAAATCTGTAAAGTTTTGTTTTATTATGACTAAAACTGCAGTCCGTATGCAGACTGTACACAACACATGCCGATAACCGTGACTTGATTATGACCGTGAAAACCATCGAATGACGCATGATGATTTTGTTGATTCTTACCATTTGGTCTGAACTCGTTTTGCACTAGTCATTAATACAAGGCCATATTAAGTACTTCTGAATATTATGCAGACATCCATGGTATAAATATCACTAAATCGGATAAACATGAACACTCTCGTTGTTACCGTTGTCCGAGGATCATCCCAAGACACAAGTCAACATGCAATTTATAACTATATCTCTTGCTGTTCTGGCGGTTGCCTTTGCACAAGAATATTATTCTAGTAAATTTGACAATATTAATATCAAAGAAGTTATCGATAATCAACGATTGTTTCAAAAGTATAAAGAATGTTTTCTAGAAGACAAGGCAACTCGATGTCCTCAGGACGCATTGGAACTAAAGCGTATGTACAATGTTTTCATAATTTTTAAGTAATTTTTTTTAAATGACTATAAAGCGATTATCAGTTATTGTTTACAAATGAAATTTATCGAATTTTTCTGAAATACAATAAAGTTTGAAACTTTTACAGGAGTGTTTCCGGACGCACTGAATACTCTGTGCGCTAAGTGCTCTCCCATACAAATTGAGAAAATTCGTGATGGTTTGTCGTACACCTGCAAAAATCGAAAAGCAGATTATGATGAAATACTGAAAAAGGTCGATCCCCAGGGAGAAAAACTTACTGCTTTCGAACAAAAATTCGGTGGAATTGATTGTTGAGTGTAACGTAACATGAAACTGTTATTAATATGATGGTAACTAGCAATGTTAATCCTATTTGCAAAATTTTCCTACTGTTATTGTACCACAGAATATTGTCTGAAATATGTTATATTCAATTGTTATAAATTGTTTACGATTCTTGTAATGTGTTTAGTTTTGTCTAAATAATAAAGAATTTAGAAACTGCTCTCTGTTTTTATTCGTTGTAATTTCAGTACTCACTTATCCATGTTTAATTATCAATTCTGGTGTCCTTTTCGAATGTATTTGCAGCCAGGAAAATACCGAAGTGCTTGTTAAATATTTAATGCAACAGAAAATCGGTTCTTAAACAATCAAGTGATAAAGAATTTCGTTTAATACGCAAACGTCGAAAGAGGTATGGAAGACGTAAACTGTCGCCATCTGTTAGCACGCTGGTGAATTAACATTCTAACTGAACCTCGTCGATCATCTCGTAATATCGATTGTAGGCAACATTAAATACATATTTTCTTTAATAGATATTGGGAAGTGTATTTTATATGTGTCATTAATCAGTTCAAGTAAAAATGCTATATACATTTTTTATCACGTTCTTTATGTTGGTATCACTAACGAGGGAATTAACTAATACTTTAATTAATACTTTACTACGATAGATGGCACGATGAGCGAGTTCCAAAACTTATGTAGAAAAATGATGTTATAAAGAAGATGAATCTGCTGCTTAGTCGACTTAAAAAATGTTTCTGGTTCTTAGAAGTGTATTTAGTAGTTTCGATTTACACCACTGGCTACACATCTTTCATGTTCCAAAATCAGTTTTAAAAAACTGAGGATAAATAAAAAAATTTCTAATTTGAATAACTACAAAGCTGCAGCAATTCAACCTTGCTAATTTATATCAAATGTCTTAAAATAAATGGAATCCCAAATTAGACTGTAGTAATCTTGTTTAAGAACCATTTTATCCTCCAGTTTGAATCTTACTTTAACTTTACCTCGAGAAAAAGCTATATTGATAGCCAATCCAAGTTACATCTATTCGAAGTTGTACCATAGAAATCTATTGGAGAAGCTAACTTCAGTTGGTACAATAGTTCTGAATCATCCTGTGCACGGTCATTCAGAACTATTGAACCGTTTGAGGATGGTTCTGTCCATTTGATTTCTATTAATTCCAGTGGCAGAACTATCTTCAGGTGATTCAATAATCCTGAAAACCCTATAGTTCTATACATAGTAATCAAAATGTAAGACATTTCTTTATGCACTGTCAGTAATTTTTGAAAATATTAGAAAAGTGGATAAAGGATTTTAATCGATAAAAAATAAACTAATTATTCACACAAATATCTCACTCATGCATTATCACAACTGTATAAAATTATATAAAATAACTATATCTACATTCAATTTCAAGTAACATACAAGAAGCTGAATATTGAAGCCTTTCGAGGATTAACATGATGACGGAAATCATCATTCGTCAAACAACAAATGATATGAATAAGTAATGATCTATGATAATTTACATTTCTTCATGCCGTATTATTATCTAGTGATTGTTCGAAGTACCGTTGTCTGTATATGCCCTGCGGATCGTATCTCTCAGCGAGTTGCTTGAATTTCCCAGGCTCGAATTCTCTAAAAACGTACAGAATGCATTATAATGTTGAAGCCATATATTGTTTATAAAAAATAATCAAGATACACAATAGAATTAGAACATTAAGCGTGAGAATAATAATAACCATAAATTATAAGATATCCCACGAAAACGATATAATGACTATATGATTGAAGAATGATTGCTCATGTATAATTGCGCAATGTTAACGAATATTTAGCAGCGTGTGGAGTATCTTATATAATGTTGCAAAATCTGCAAGATACGGCGTGATCACAAATGGCGCTATCTGCACTGTTCTCGAAAGCTAATTCGAAACGTATTCAAATGCCACTCGTCCATTTGCCGATACTGTTGCCAACTCCATACCAAGCCGTATTGTAGTTCTGATTAATTTTCATAGCACACGCGAACTTACTTCCTAGTACTGAATTCGGTATGCGCAACACAATTCTTCTTCGATTGGGCGTATAAATTCATATCCGCATGCGCAATAGCACGTGTTAAAGAAAAGTGCAAGACACATTTGAATATATGGAAAAATTGAAAATATTAAAAAATACAATTAATACGATATAATTTGCTAACTCACCTGAGATACCTTATCACTTTGACCGATCCTTCGATTTGACTCTTTGTACATTTTGCACAGGCTGTTTTTAGAGCTTCCGGCAAAACTCCTGAAATTACGTAATTTTTATCAAATATATGCATACACATAAAAATGTGAAAATTCAATCTTTTCGGATTTGGTGAAATGAATATTTTATTTTTAGACAGTACTCAATTCCTGATCAATGACTGGATAGATGATTCAGAATTGCGTACGCAGTATCAAGACGACGCTATTAGAATGATTAAATATCCTAATGACGTAAAGAGTGATGAATCGCGATGGATTTCGTTATAATTTTAAATGTTACAAATGGAATTGAAATATATAATAAAGTAATGTATCTACAGTGAATTCCTGTATAATCAACCTTGGCCGTTTGGACGACTTTCTTAAGTTCTACGACCGAAAAAAAAAACAAGAGAAATTTCAACGAAAGTCGACACAGAAAAAAAAATTATTCACGGAGCAGCAATAATAACAAGAAGCATTACGTTCACGGAACAAGAAACACCTTAAAGACATTTTTAAATGTAACAACCTTGATGAAAATTGGGGTACAAGTAAAAGTAAGCCAACCTCTACCGCATATACTTTACATATAAATTAGTAGTATACAGAAATATAAAATAGGTCTACCATAATCAATGATACAATTGACGCACAGGAATCTTTTAAAAATATTATATCTATATATTCATCACAACACAACCAAGCAAACATTGGTCAGTGTGCAACGTTTCAACGACCGAGAATTACACAAGAATCCCGACCCGCTTAGTGCACAGCTATTCAAATCTATTTCAAGGTCATTGACACAGTCAAGAGAATCAATAGGTGAATCGAATAGGATACAATATCTGCCAAGAAATCGTATTAAAATATTCTTAGATATTGACAGTAATTAAACTGCACAGTATTATCAATTTGATCGTGTAATAAGTCGAACATTTTTCTCTCTATTCGTAATCTCTATATTCCTAAAAAAAAACACGAAAAACTCACTTTTGAGTTCATGACCATCCGGCGGGCAAGGACCTTTATTCATTAGGCAATTGAAATAATAGTGAAGGAGTCTCTTGCTGTCAAGAATATCGTCCACGTTGACTTTGTCCCAGCGTGTCGTATACGTGTCCTGCTTTGGCCACAGGTAACCCTGCGTTCCCTTCGGTACGGCGAACAGCACTAAGCACAAAATTAACGTAAACGCGAGCAAACGCTCTTCCATTTCGATTACGAATAAACCGAACAAAGCTCGAGGCTACGACTTTATATGCTCTGGGGTTGAACTTCTTCCACTTCTCCAACTCACGGGCGTAGCCGTAATACATTTCTAAACTATCTATATATTCCCCTTTCGAAAATGAATAGAATATCGTTGAAGTTCCTATGAATGGCCTCGTCATTTTTACAGGGACTTTTCTCTCAATACCGTTATCCCATAGGTATTTCTTTAAAATAACGGTACTTTTATCGTATTTAAAAAAAAATTATTCATACGAACATAGCAATGCTAATGCTTTTCGTATTATTTATATTATTGTAGTCGAGTATCGATTTTGTTTTTCATAATCGATTATTTAAGTTGCTGCGTGTCAACGAAGCTTTATGTTCATATAGTCATTTTTTTTTTTAATTTATTCACAGCCACGCTTCTCAGTATGAATCATGTTTACAATCTTTATAATGTAGCAGAATATATTTCGATTAATTTTCATAATATTATTATGATAATCTACAAAATAGAATTAGAATATTAATAGTGCTACTAGGTGTCTATTGTTAACGATGAATAAGATAAATTTTCAATTTTTATATAATTCACTAGTTCTACCATATTCAGCCAGTAAACATGGCATAACCAAAAATTGGTTACATCACTGTAAACAGGAACCGCACAAAAACACTTTCGTGTAAAAAAACTCGCCAAGTATAGGATTGCTGTGAAATCCTGTAACAAAAACTATTGAAATCACATTATAATGCCAAGTACATTAGTCACTACATATCT
>JARPRG010000370.1:447746-534529 GCA_031001745.1 Hartigia nigra
TTAGGATGCGCATGCGCATATAAATTTAGGATGCGCATGCGCATATTTTTTTGGTATGCGCGTGCGCATATTTTTTTAGGATGCGCATGCGCATATATTTTTGGTATGCGCGTGCGCATATTTTTTTAGGATGCGCATGCGCATATAAATTTAGGATGCGCGTGCGCATACCAAAAAAATATGCGCATGCGTATCCTAAAATTATATGCGCATGCGCATCCTAAAATTATATGCCCAGACCTAATAGTCAATCCTTTAGGATTAGCTAAACCACTTTTTCGTATCCCAATGTAAAATCGTACTGAACATCTTTAATGGTACCAAATTCGTTATTAATGATATATTAAAATTTGTGTACTATATATGTATATCCGATTGGTGATGTAATATAAGAATTTTTGAAAATTTTTCTAGTTTCCTAAGGCTGTAGATTGAAGAATTAAAAATTATCACACTATACGGTAATCGGTATGACAACTTTGTTATTACAATCATGGAAGCGCAACCTTGTTCGTAAATTATTATCTCAATGTGGGTGTAGAAACATGAAACTACAAATTAAAGTCTGGGTAAGAAACATAATATTATTATAAACTTACAGCGTTCACTTATCTTCCAATCGATTACGTACGTTAAAAATTACCTTGCAGAGATAAATTAGTCACCTGCATCAAAGTCTCGTATAATTAAGAAATACTGTTATTCAATGAATACTTATCTCACAAAGAAAAAAGATACAGATTTCCTTTGTATAATCGTAGAGATTTTACGATTCATTTTAATTCATATAAGCCATACACTGAGTATACAGTAACGTCCAATTGAAGTGGAACAAGATAATTTTTGTGTATTTCCGGTAAACTGTGATCGATTTCGAAAAACCAAAAACAAATTTTTTAGGAAATTTCCTCCGCTTTCGAATGGTACAAGTTTCATCCAGATCAAATAGAAAATGGCCGATGGGGAGGGGTTAGAGTGAAATCGTGCATTTTGGGTGTCCGTAATGTGCGAAAATTCGTAGTTTCGGAAAGAAATTCATATTTTTAATTATAGCAAGAGAAAGAGCATTTTTCGGCAATCAAAAAAACCCCCATATAGACCCCTGTAGCATCACTCTAGGGGAAGTTACAGCCCCTTGAAGTGAAAACGCTTAATTGACCATAACTTCCGAACGCGTTAGCCGATCTGGTCTAGTTTTTGCGAGTAACCATCTTTAACGGTACTACACATTCTCTCAAAATTGTTTTTCTCAGAGACGATTACGTCACGAAGATCTCGAGACATCGCGAGCGCATCTTAAGCTTCTCCGCCCGTTTCATTAGGAATGCGATAAAATATAAATTTCACATTTATCCCATGCTGTAGCTGAGATTTCATCGAATAAAATGCGCTATTAAACATTGCAAAATGAGTTCGTTAAGGGGTTAAAGTTTTCATTGGAAAAAACGTCTGATTTTAGCGAGATACTCGGGAGCAAATTGCTTAGCGCGCGTGGTGGAGCGGTTTTGATTGCCAAAAAATGCTCTTTTTCTTGCTATAATCATAAATATTAATTTCCTTCCGGAACTACGAATTTTCGCATTTTACGAAAACTCCCAAAATGCACGATTTCACTCTAACCCCTCCCCATCGGCCATTTTCTATTCGATCTGGATGAAACTTGTACCATTCGAAAGCGGAGGAAATTTCCTAAAAAAATATGTTTTTGGTTTTTTGAAATCGGTCACAGTTTACCGGAAATACACAAAAATTACGTTGTTCCACTTCAATTGGACGATACTGTATATCGCCCAAGGTGGAAGAATATAATCAAGGAATGTAAAGAACAACAGGAATGTAAAGTCCAGTAAAGAACATTGCGGAAATCATTATAATTAAAAAAAAATGACTAGGTCTTATAATTATTCTTTTCCCGTTTCCGCGATACTGAATATACACTCGTTATTTTACTATGTCTACTAGATCTCAACAATAGATTATTGACAGCTTATTTCGTAAGTCATTCACATTCATAATGCGTCAATTGTAATTGTGATCTTATTCGGGTTCAAGAGAGAAATCAAAAGTGAGAAAGCTATTCGAAATTGCAAATATATTTGCGCAGTTGACATAAACCAAATAACCTATACATATAGTCGATACACGAGTACCACGTGTTTTTGACACATCGAAAACAAAGTCTTTAACAAGCCATACGTGGCTCTACATACAATTTTTGTTACAAACTATGCATTTGCATGATTTCGTGGTTTTATGATAAAAACCACATTTGACTCGCTAAGGATTGCACTGTTTGTGAACTGTCAAAAATACATACAGAACTCGTGGACAGACTATATCTATATATATGTAATTGCATGCTATACATATGCTCTTGTAATGGTATCGTGAATTCCGTTCCAATGACAGGTCATTGAACTTTTGGCTTTTAAACTAACTTGTTGAACATGACCTCCATAGCAACTGCAGTCAGTCACATACTTTAATGCACATATATTTACAATCAACATCGTAGTTAAAACTTGTTTAGAAAGGTGAGCTTAAAACTTTTTCTATTGAATTAAAACTATCAGTAAATCGTTTTACACGTTTCAGCATATTGCTTGATATGAAATAATATAAAATATTGAATTTGATGTTAAATAGTTATTTAATCGTGCATATGCATATATTTGAATTAATACAAACCGCGGCAATTGCATTTTTGTAACATTTCGCAGTAGAAATTCAGTGCATTAGACTGTATCATAATATAAACTTAGCAATAAGCAATTCAAAGTGCTTCAATGTATAGTGGTTGCATATCCTCAGGCGCACCATTTCATAGTCCTTACTAGGAAGTAAGGTTAGAAAGGAGATGAAAGTTCATGTTTCAAAGTGGTCCGATTCTTGGGTCATAGTTATTAGACAGCTGTCGCCACTGGAGGCATAAGTGTCCCAATCCTGGCGATTGATAATTGATAAGACAGAAGCTTCCAAGAGACTAGTACAAGATACCGACTCGTAGAATAGTAACGGCTCCCAGCCTGGACATTTCTTTAAGTGCACCTCCATTTCCTAGATTTTTCGCGGAAATTCTGCACTCCGAAAAATTTTACAATTTCTAGTACTTCTAAGAGTACCTCACCGTGGTTCCTCATTTCTATATGTAATATATAACTTGATTAAATTAATTAATTATTTTAATTTTTAAATAATTCAATTTTTTAACATTTCAATTTGCGCTTGAAATCGTATGGCAATGACAATAAGGCTAAAGTAGCAAAATTTGTGTTAATGAAAAAAATGTTACCTTACAAGTTTGCACTTCTGCACTTCTTGTCCGTTAATACTCAACCGGAAGACTTGGAACATTTGAGCTACCAGTGGTAGCTACTGACACTACTAATTATAATCCAAGAATCACACCTTTTCCAACATATGAACTTGTTACTTTCTGTGAATGTTACTTTCTGATTATTTCATTTTATTTTGTTTTATTGTTTTATATTAATATTGATCACATTATTTCCTGGTGTTTTTAATTAGCGATCGCATCTTTCGGTGCGTACATACCTAACATTGGCATTTCAGTCGGTAATTCGATCTAATGCATCTGCAGATGCCTAGTCTATTTATCTTCAGTCAATGATAATTATTGATTACCATATGTGATTCAGTTGGTTATTCAGGTTGTTGTCAAATGAAAGGTTTCAGGTTGAGTTGGCTTCAAGTAACACTGAGGTAAATTCAACAAAAACTTCGTGTATTATTGGATTATATATTACCGTCTTTGTTAACACAGGAGTCCACTCGGCTGTCTAATATAAACAGACTGCGACACGTGTAGAATCTGTGCTTCCCGCTAGATGGCAACACTGAAATTCTTCATTATCATTGCAAATTACGATACCATAGAAGTGGAAATTTCATTTTGCGCTTCAAGAAACACTACTACACTAATATCATTAAATCGACAATAATTATTTCTTTATCAATATAAATAATTAATTATTTTAACACAGCAAGATAGTTTATGGCATGAAAGTATAAATAATATTACGACTTGTACGATACATAAGATATTTATAAATAACTATCGATATATCTGTATTGACAACTTTAATTATACAATTTTTTTAAATTTGCTTTAGGCTGTATTTTACTTCGATTACTGCTTAAACTTAATTATGACTTTTTATAAATATAACTATAATGGACTATTTAATTTCATACTGCTATCTGTAACTAATAATGCAAAATATTACTAAAAAACAATCCCACAATTATAGTCAGAATATCAGTGATTACTAGGTAATTTCAATTATATCATTATTGTCAATATTCTAACGTCATACGATCTATGACTTATTGTTTTGTTCTAACCAAAGACGTCATCATGTGATACCTGATGTTAAAATGTTACAATATATCAAATAATTATATTAACTAGTTTACGTGAATCATCAACTAATTTTCTTATATTTCATTTGAATGCATTTGCAGCTAGAATTAACTCTTTGTTGTCAGACTTATTCTTAACGCAAATTTGGCTGTTAGGTTTTTAAGCGACTTACGAGTATACCTCCAGTTCAAATTAACCAATTTTAATTGAATCCTTTTATATCGGAGATAAACCGATTCCAAGCGGTTAGGGATACGTTCCGATACTCGTTCAAGGCGCTGTAAGCATAGTTGTGTCTACCTCTATTACATGCAGGTAAACAAGGACCCCACGATACTCATAGAACTGGCAGTGAATTTTGGAACGTAGAGAGATAGAGAAAAAAATTGAAAATTACTAGTGTGGTTCGGACAGAAATTGATAACTAGAGGTTAAACTCACAAACTATACATTCACTCGTGAACATTATTTCGCAATAAAAATATGTTGGACGTCATTGTAATTAATATCTTACACACTTTCATTAAGGAAAAGAAAATTTTCTTGAGCGCAAGAAAATTGATTGATGTTTCAAAGCCATAGTTAGTATCTTTGCGTGACGAAAATTGGTGATGTTTTTTATATCTCACGACAGAATTATTTCAAGTAATACTTTATAATGAGATGAGATACGTCATTTACAAATATTTCATGAGATTTTCTGCAATGGAATATTACATAATCACCAAAACTTTGAACCATTGCTTAATATCCATCCGTAACAGATTTTCTTCAATAATTGCAAATTTTAAAGAGAGAGAACCTCAATCATGTATCCAACAAATATTTATTCATTACTGATGGTCAAAGTCAATGACATACGAATAGTAACACCGAGTAAATATTCAAATATTTATGTTGAACTTGTCTTGTTGATCTTCATATTGAGACAGATTAATGGAATGAAAGATTCATGGTTTTTAAAATTCCATATAAAAACAAAACTATACTTCTCTGCACATTTTACGATCTATAGTCTGTCCACAGGTTAAATATTTATATTTTGACCAAATCAGCTTCCTATGGCTTTCAATTCAAGGAGTGTTTCCTACATTAGAATTCACTCATAGATTGACTATACATCATTAAAAATACTATCACGTTGACTCCGAGTGTACGTGCATCATCATCTTGAAAATACATGTTACAAATACAAAAAATTCTCATACAAATACAAGAAAAAAACAATTTTGAAAATTGTACAAAAAAGGTTTTTGTATACTAAGTTTAAATACCACTTACGGTTTGCACGATCTAACGCGATGAGTTATCAGGGAGTCAAGCTCTATTAGTATAATTCATGAAAATGATGTTCGTTTTTTTTTGCAAACATCGTTAATACTGACTATCACGCTGATCGTCATGAAACGATCAAAAGCCGTACCACACGAGTCGCGCAAATACCGGTTTTTGGCACAACACGTATAAATACGGAAGATCACGGGAACGATCCTCAGTACTATTTGGGGAGATTGATACAATCAGTTGCAAGAATAATGTCTCGTACCGTCTGTATCGTTTTACTCGTGGCCACGATCGTCGTGGCCATTGTGTCGAGTGAGAAAATCGAATATTATTCGGACAAGTACGATTACGTTAACGTTGATGAGATTTTAGCTAACGATCGACTACGTGATCAGTACTTTAAATGTTTCACCAACGCTGGACCTTGTCTGACTCCTGACGCGAAATTTTTCGCAGGTTTGTATATTCAGATTTCAATTTTTTTTTTCTATTTTCTATTCAATATTTTTTTGACATATTTTCATTCGATTTGTTTACCTAGGAAACTTTCCCGAAACACTCGTAACGCAGTGTAAGAGATGTACCGAAAAACAAAAGGTCTTGTTCGATAAGGTGGTTGTATGGTACACGGAAAATCGCCCGGAGGACTGGAAAAAAGCAGTTGAGATATTCGTGGAAACTGCTAAGAAGAAGAAAATCATTAGCTAAAAACTGTTTGATACATTTTAATGATTTTGCGCACTAATTGCCCTTTGATCACATGTATAAGTGTTTAAAGTAATATTGTTGGAATTCCACATGTAGGAAAAATATAAAGTTAATATTACAAAAAAAGTCTGTCAATGTTTTTAACTTATTTCCTAAAACGATATCCGTGTAATTAAGTTTCGAATTGGTTTGATGAAACAATCCTGAGGATATCTAATGGTCGCCAATCATATGACGAAAAACAATAATTTATGCTGGATATGAGAATTAACAAAATTTCTTTTATTTATAAGTACGCATAAACAAATGACAATTCATAATAAAATTTTGAATGATAATACGTAAACGATAATAAATTTATTAATATCATAGAAACCTTCTATTAATTATTAACCCTTCCTCTGCATATGGGGTCATTTTAACTCCAAAATTGCATGTAAACCTTGTTGCTCCGCAGAGAGGTGTCAACACTAAGGATTAATACGATTGTGCTCAACTCGTCATAACGAAATTTAGGAAAGATGTTCTGTATATACCATCAGGATCGTATTTCTCCACAAATTTGAGCCACTCGTCAGGCTTTTCATTCATCAGATGCAAAGTCACGGTTTTTACTATTTCCTTTTGTTTCATACTGCATTTTGAACAATTCGTTGCTAAGGCCTCCGGTAATATTTCTACAAATTATCACAAAGATATTATATAAAAGTTAAAGTACCTACTTGCAACAATTATAATTTTCAATATCTGTCCTAAATATCTCTACAAAATCTGAACTCATAACCATACGCAAACTAATAAATCAAAAAAGAACTTTTAAAAAATGTCAATAAAATTAGTATTCATTTAAAATCCATTAACTGATAAAATATTGTAATTAAAGTAAGGACAAAATCTTACCTTTAAAGAAACGGCCGTCG
Source organism: Hartigia nigra (assembly GCA_031001745.1). Classification (NCBI taxonomy): domain Eukaryota; kingdom Metazoa; phylum Arthropoda; class Insecta; order Hymenoptera; family Cephidae; genus Hartigia; species Hartigia nigra. Next base: position 455,043 of record JARPRG010000370.1, read on the forward strand.
GATGTACAAGGCCCTTTGTCAAGTAAACAGAAAATATATCGTTGCAAGAGCCGTTCGCTTTTTAAAATATGATTCACATTTACATTGTCATATTTATTAGTGTAAAAATCATCAGCGAAAACTACGTTACAGCCAATGACAACCAGCCCGAGGACATAAACACCAATCATATTCCTATAGAGACACGAAATGCAAAATTAATATACAGAAATTTGAAATTGAGTAAATTCGCAAAAAACTTTTAATACTGACCGTTCTATTACTTTTCTATACTGCACAACGAAGTACTCTAAAAGTGTCTGCTAAAAAAATTTTTTTGTACTCTGCCTTATAAAGGTATCCCACTCCATGGTTATAGTTGTTAATCAGGAACAAGAAAATTTAAATAACATCGCGTAAGCATTGAATGAAACATTATAATCATATATTCCACATGGGTTTTCGCTTACATACACGTTATCATTTTTAATGCGAGATATCCATCCGTGTTTACAAATAAATATACTTACACGAAGACTAAAACAATTCTGAGCTGTAAGTAGCCTTTCTATATGGAGCTCGCCTTGCTTGCATGGAATAATATTTTTGTAATTAAACCGATATATCACATACAACTCACCTTCGTATGGTATGTTGTTAGCCGTACTTGAAAAATAAAAAAATATCAACCGAACGTGTCTACACTACCGAAAGTATACTTCAAATCTCGAATGGATTCTTTTACAGTAAAAATTTTCATGATAAAACAATAAATATGTTAATGTTGTCACGTTCAAAAATATATGCCAAGGGAATCGTATAATAGCCACCAATGCATTAATACTAATCAAGAAAACATTCATAGCTTTTCTTTAAATTAACTTTTATTTAATTACTTGTAAGAATTATTTTTAAAAATTTGCCTTCGTAATATTATTACTCATAGATGATTATATTTTACTTGTGAAGTCATTAATATCACTTTGGCAGTAATGTACTACATTATAACGAACCATTCGATAATTAAAAAAAAAGATGTTTGCTAGGGCACACACGAATTTGTGAATTTAAAATTCCAGGCGAATCGCTGATTCCAAATGAAATTTATACAAACAAACTCTAAGAATATCACAACGCACCTTTAGGAGGACACCAAGGGATAAATAGGACATTTAATTGAATTAAACCAAAACACAACTGGCTAGGAATGTTAAAAGACATTACAGAGTATACCGTATGTCCCATCCCAAGTAAGATGCCTGAAGTTCTAGCCGTGTTTGAGATCGAATTTCCCCTTCGTTTTCAAAATCTAGCGATATCAGCCGGTGATGAAATATTTTGACAATTTTTACATGTGTCAGAAAAGTAGACAATAACCCAAAAATTCTAAACTAGGTTATGGGAAATAATTACGTCTACCGAACGACGTATTCTTCTGTGTGATAAGTAGTAAGATTATTAATAAGTTTCATTAAGTAATCAATGCATTATTTGTAATGTAAAACACTTTTAATTATGATAACCTGCAAGGAGAACTTATTAATGTTTGTCGATCTTCGATCGATATCTGACAATGTGATTCGAAATTTGATTAATTTCGTTCCATTTTATTGCAGGATGTAAAGAGCTCAACTAAAATTCCTTCGTTTAATCGAATGTCCCAAAATACAAAAACCGCTCCAAAGAATGAAGAATATTCTTCTTGCTTTTTACATGCAGTTTCATTACTGTGACTAACCGTAATTAAAAGTCTGAGATTCGTCCACATAGCCTGTGTGGTTCTGTCTCAAGGTAAACCTGCTGTGACGTTGTTATTTATAAATGGCAGATATAATATACATGTAGATATCATAAAAGTTTTCATTCAACAACTTCCATGTCAATCTTGAAAAAATATGCAGTGATTAACATAAAATGAAATAAAATTTGTTTTCAATGTCATGAGTTAATGACATTGAGACAAAACCTTAAGACAGTTTCATAGGCAACATCGGATCATCGTTAATTGATTTTCTTCCCTTCGATTAACTGTTTCGATTTTAACATTATCCATGTACCGTATAACAATTGTATTGTATTTCTCAATGAACGTGGTTGCTGCAACTACAATTAGTAGAAGAAAAAATAGCTGAAATGAAATCTGACAAAGAAACCGAAGTCGATAGTGAAAAATGATTTACTGTGCATCCTGGACGTTTGTATTACCATATATTTTGTTAATAAACTTTTAAACCATGATCGACGATTTGACGCATTCTAAATACATGTTTTATTTATTTCAATAACGTACAAATGAAATTTACATAATAACGGTGACTAATCCGTAAGCAAGTATTTTCTTTAAATTCGATTTCTTGCTAGATCCAGCAGCCAGTTAGTATGGCGAATACATATAAATTTCCACGAGATGCAGACAATCCTGTGGATTCCAGTGACTCACAAAATAAATATTCGAGCCATCTTTGTGTGGATAACTTATACTTGTATAATCAAACCACAATAAAATGTAAAACGTGAATGAAAAATGATTGCGGGTGCAATTAATATTTATTTGGTATATTGTAAAGATAATTACATTCAGTAAAACAAAGATATACTGCAGTAATATTAATTTACATATTCTAAATTTCCAAAGCTCCATAAAATTTCAAAATGTCAGTGATGACTATGCAAAAAAAATGATTATATTTTTTACAGAATCTTATCGCTGAAACTGAAAACTAAGTGCTTCATACCAACGTTACAACCAATCTTTCAAATTTATAATATTGCTATGTCATATAATCAATTCTAGTGACATGTTTTTACGACTGTATTTCTTCTAAAAAAACTTACTGCACGAGAATAAGTTTCGTTGCCAAAATAATGTATCACTAACTTATTAAAGTAATTGTTATTAGAAAATTATTTTATTAATAACACAAATCCATCATTCATATTTTATGAATACTATTTGAATTTAGTGTAAAAATGAAATTTCAATTTAAATGCCCTTAAATATATTAATCTTTAAATCCTGACATCATAGATATATTATCCAAAAGCTGCTCACGATACCTTCGACGAATAAAAAAATTCTCTGCGGCCAAGACTGCGACAGCTATAATTAAACCCATCAATACAATTAAAATAGCTGGAAGAAATTCTTCCAATGATACAGGGACAGGTGTAGAACTATGACTTTTTGGGCAACCTGGTTGTTTATATTTCCACACATGTAGCAAACGTTCCGAAAGTCCATGTTCCATAATCTGTCTCATTCTGAAAATCAACATGTATACAAATAAATAAAAAATAGTAGTTAATTAAGAGGCCAGATGACAATTCTCCTTCAATACAATATTGGTAATAAATTTACAAACGAACCCATAGGTCACACTCTTCTTAAACGGTGAATGCTTGCTAGTCACAGTTGCAACGTGCTTAGGCGAAAACAACTCAACTTCCACCAAATCACAAATTTCGTCTTCCGAAAATGTATCCTACGACAGTAACATATTTTACGTATCATCTAATCGATTAGAAAATTACTATTAAAATACTAATACTTACGGCAATGATCTTATACGCAGTATTGACGTCTGCGTGAAAAGCAAAACCTCCTTTCCTCACTCTGCGTAGTCCGTCTATGTGATTATAAAAGGCCGCCTTTTTTCTATGCGCATTAGGCCCTACTTTCCGCTTATAAAGTTCTAAAGCCACAGGGTCCGTTGTGGTCTGAAAATAATTTATATAATTAATACACATCAAGTTTTTATAATCATTCATAATTATTGTCTCTTTGATTGTGCGATTTTAACATTATAGATATATATATTACAATATCTACGACTCTGCTGAAGAACTTACCGCAAAAAAGTCATAATTGTAACCAATGTCGTCAATACCAATTGCCAAATTGCTTTCCAGAAGATCTTTCAAGTTATTTATAAAACGAGGTGGCTCTGCCAGTAGTGAACCCACTATACTTGCTGAATAAAACTGATAGAGCAATAGGCCCCAAAAAAATGTAGATAAAAATACTACTCGGCCTGAATGCAATCTTGGACTATCGGTTAGGCCTATATGACGAGCATAAACAGAACTAAATAATATTCGTCTCATTCAACAATTATAAATTATCGTTTGCACGTACCTTGCTGAGAAATGGCTGCCATACAAATAAGACCAGTTTCTGAACCCGGATGTGAATCCAGTGTACTATAAGCCATTCTTTTGCTGTAATATAATTCTAATTTAACAGTTAACCACAGACTTAACCAGTATATCAGTCCCACTGCTATAATCATCCACCAAACTTCTTCCCTAAATGGCCTCAGAAATCCATTGCGTACACTGGTCTTTTTCGGATGACGGAAAATAAAAGCCGACCTGAATATATGTGTACATATATATAAACATAAATTATAATATAAGTAATATATTCAAAAAACTATATACAATACATAGAAATTTACCTAGCTAAAAATGTCTGTACTGTGAATTCAGCAACGTCGATTCTTTCGCGTTTAAATTGTAATGGCGTTGCACCCACGTCAATCAATCCATTAATCATATCTCCCAACATCCCGTTGAAACTACCATTTATTAAATATCCCCAAGTTTCTGATCGCATCAAATTCATTCTGTGCAGAGTCAATATAACAAAAATTATTTTTTTTCATTATCTTATACGATAAATTCTTCGGTTAAACGTTTCTACACAGTCTGACGAAATACATTGGGAAAAATTCTTACGTAAAATTATAATAATCTCGTAGCTGCAGCACAAGAGCATAATTAAATCGGTGCATCGTATCGAGATGGCGGTTAATAGGATTGGAGATATAAGTCATCAAATCGGGTACAGGCGGATTTGATAGCTGTATTAATATCCATAAATGTATGATTATTTTTAATGTACTTTACTTCTGTATGATACAAATTTCGATGCTTTTACTGTAAATATACCACGATAGAAAAGTTGAGACGTAAGCCTTGAAAATCAGCACGTCTTTTGTATTTGTACTGGGTAAGCTGTATAGAGAGACCAGTAATAGAATTCCAAACGCCCATATACGTCACATTTAAATGACCACCGTGACGATAACTTGGATTATAGACCTCATATAATAAATAAATTTCCTTGTGGTCAAGTACCAAAGTAAACTCTGTTTCCACAGTGAGAGGAAGTTTACGAAGAATTTCCGTAGGTGGCGTAGAATCTTTGGAAATTGCCAACCAAAAGTAAGATTCGTTATATGGCAAACGCTCCTTTCGAAACTAGTATTAAATTTTTGTTATTGCTAATACAAATTCTATTATATATTAACCATATAAAAAAAATGTTACACAAACCTTGTCAAAGATTGTCTCACTGTTCGTACAATCCAAATCGAGAACTATACCAAGCTTATAGTAATTCACTGCTAAAATTTGCCTCATATTAATATTTTCCGAAATTGAAATGTAAGACAGCTCTATAGCAGACAGCATTAATTGTCGAGATAATTCCACTCTTTCTGTTTAAGAAGAAAAGTTTCTTACATAATGCATGTTGCAAAGGTATATGAGTTAAAATAAGACTTGTATACGTACCAAGATGATTATGACATGCAAATAAGACAATTTGATGTATAAATTTATCAGCAAAATAATCACGTAAAAATCGAGCTGCCAATCCCTTGGCATCTTCACATTGTGCCGCACAAACAAATGCAAATAACAAGAACCGTAAATCCATTGATTTATCGTAAAAATTTTTTAACAGTAAAAACTAATACTTCCTCGTCTTATAAATACTTTTGCGGTTTTCCTAAATATGCTGAAAATATATGCGCGGTTTATGTACTTTGACCTTTTTCTTTTATGACCCAACACTCATAAAAGTTTTATACAAAAGAAATTCACGCGTAACAGTCTGCTAGGAATCATACAAAAAATGACAAATAACCGTAGAGCAAATAATAGAGCCCACGAGATTGATACTGTTTCCTAGAAAAATGAAAATACGTAGAAAGAATCGTCGCGCATATTCAAGTATACATGATGAGCGAACCAATATAACAGTTACTATATAATAACGCGCACGGGTGTAATATTCTTTTAACAAGAAATATCTTCGACTGTCCCTCACAATTCCCCAATTCATAATCTATAATTTCACACTGACGGCAAAGCGCCTTGACAGAATTGACATTCATTTTGTCTCAGCTTATACTACCTCGTATTCGACAAATTATTAACAGTGCATTCGCGCACAGCTACACTTACGAAGTTCCCTAGGAGGTAATTTCAAGTTATCTGATGCAAATAGAGTAGAGCCTATGTCGCATCGATCTTCCGGCTCGTTACACTGTTACTGTGTCATTTCAAACTCCATATTAAACGATCGATTCGATAGCTAGAAATACAATTGAAAAATTCGCAGTTGGCAGTAAGATCGACAGAGTTTATTTCCCTATCATTGAAAAGTGTCAATATAATTTATAATAGCGCCTCTGTTACGTATCTTATCGTAGATACGTATCGTATTTGCCTATCAAAATGCGTGACTGAATACCTAATGTGTTTCCACACGATGTACTGCATGCACTTGTTAAAGATAATAGCAGGACAGTCATGCCACTTCACTGCGCCTTTGGAATCCTTCATTTATTAAAGATGTCGGAACCCATAGCATGCACATGTAAATGGTACCTATTTCAAGATATGAAGAAACATTTTCTACGGAAAACGGAGTGCAGGCTGTTAAGTCCACAAAGTAATAGTCACGAAAACCATACTCGTACTTGATATTCAGTTCCCATTTCGAAGAGACGTTAGACAATTCCTATTCAATCTACTAAGCGAATTAGCACTAGGACACATAATTGAAGAATTAAGGATAACACTACATTTAAATAATAAAAGGATATAATAGGAATATGCAATAAATAATGCTTTTACGTATAACACGAAATATATAATTGTTTTGATTGGTATAGAAAGATACAAATATAACTGTTGCATTATTATATTTCTTAAATGCCATACCGCTACTTTTTAATCCATGTACTTGCTTTACGTTTCAAACGTTCTTTGATAAAAAGTAAAACATAAAATTAATGTGCACGTTTAATTATATATTACGCATATTGCAGATTTGTCAAAGCTTCATAAAGTGTTATGCCAACGCAATTGTAATAATTACAATGTGGGCAAACTAGAATATCATTTGGAGTTTTAACATGTTTCCTTCATTGTTGTTAAGGGAATATGAAGGTTGCCATTCGTACAGCCCTTATTTACATTTAGACACCGTGTTATATCTGCTCCTCTTGATAGCCAGAACCCTGCAAAAATTCATTATTCAGCATAAATTTTATTCCAGCTTAAGAACAGTTTATGAGTGATTCACGACTATTCTGCAAAATAATTTTGTTCAAAAGTTGTGATTTTCATGAAAGTATTTAGTAATGAAGGAATATGAACATTAAACTAAGATGACATCTATAATTGATAAACGTTTAAACAGGTATGAAAAATTCATATAAGGTACGTTCCAAAATTTACTACCAATAATGCGAGTATCGTTGTATCTCTATTTACCTGCATGCAATAAAGTAAAACGCAACTATGCTTAAACCACTAGTAGTGAATTTCGGAACATACCCGTAGTAAATGTTGCCTATTACATAGCAGAAGGAAAATGATGAGAGCGCCACCGTGATTCACGAATTGCGGTAAATTTAAATATCATTTCTATTAAGAAAACTTTCTACAGTCATGAGAATACAATTTTTATTTCTATTACTGTATTGAAACGGGTCTAATGATGTGAGAGAAAAGGGTGTAGACAAGGTGTACAATGATTGATAGTGTCTTTATTGTCGAAATTATTACAGCATCAAATATTTTAATTGTGCGTATCGTCAAGCTGCTACTCAAAAACAAAGGAACGTCATCTTAGAAAAAGTGTCTTCTAAGATCACTTGGAAGCCGTTTTTGTTACATGGGTGAACCTTTATACCGTAAATGCATCTAAAGATATTATTCAATTCCATAAGAAGACAATATAAAATACGGAAGAGCTAAGCTGAATTGTAAGTAATCGCTTAATAAAATGAACATTATTTTTTTTTATCAATACCACATGCTATGTCCATATCATATAGCAACAAATGACATCAGCATATTTGATTCCTCAATTTGTTCTTGAATGCGGATAACTCTAGCACGGAACACCGAAGTCAATTTTTTTCTCGACTATCATTCGCCCATTATAAGAGCAGAATATAGTTTGAACCTAGTACTAAGTGATTAGTAACACCGGAAAAAACAATATTAAATATCCTCCTTATCATGGCTCATCAGAAACGTAAAAGCAAAGAGGAAAGATCAAAACGTAAAAGCAAACCGTTCTAAGATTGAACAGTCACTTAAATCGTTTCAAACGAAGCACCATTTTGTTTTAATAATCCCTCGGAAGAATATATTATTCTGAGTGAATTTGTTACTATGGCTTTGTGAGATGACATAAACTGCTTTCCATACCATCACCATTTACCATGATTTAAATATTCGCGCGTATTTAACATCATTATTAATTATTATACTGTACATGGAGTGTATGAATATCAAAACAGAATACGAGTGATGTTAAGCATTACTTGTGCAAACTACGCTTTGCAAGTTATCGTCTATACTGTGTAAGCTACTGTTTTTTAAGCATCAACATCATAGTTAAGCTTAGTGATAATAAATGCACCAATGAAACTGATTGTTAGTAACCTACATAACGATTGTAATATATTCATCTAATGTATAAAGAAATTAAATATTGATATATATTATCACCTGCTATACACGTTTCAATGAAAAAATTTTAACTAAAATTTCATCATCATAATTATAACTTTCCGGAAGGAACTGAGCTTGAAAATAAAAAGAGTGATCGCCCACTTTGTCGCGTTTGAAATGAAAAGTAGCGGATACAAGCTGAAGTTGAAAAGGTGGAACAGCCATTAAATTAGTGTGCTGTCTTATGTACCTTAAGGGCTGCCTTAATACCGATGGTGGCAACAATACCCAAGCCGAACATTACCAAGTGTGGCAAATATTTAATTCCTGGAATGCCAGGTCGCTTAGCCATCAGTGCATTCAAGAACGACATTTTCTTCTCGGTGTAAGGCGGATAACGACATCTGTAATACAAATTGAAAATGTCAAGAAACATTCTTCGAATTATGAAAGAGCTTGGATCATTAGATACTCACGAAGCTAAATATTCGCCCAATCTATTGTAATTTTTTATAAGACAGCCTTTCTTGTGTACGAATGTATCAAACGTGTACTTTCCATGATATCCGCCCATGCCAGACGCTCCGACCCCACCAAATGGTAAGGTATCAACTATAGAAAAATAGATTCGATTTTATTGCAGTTAATTATGTAAATTTACGTACTATGTTAACCATACTATGCTACAATTCAAAAATTATTACTAGCAATATTGCCAATTACAGTATTTACAGACACCAAACTAAATGCCTATCTTTAGAAAATAATGTACAATTCTTACACCATGTGTTAGTTTCGTTATTTAATTTTGAAAAATAGGTGCTATGAAAAGGAAAGAATTTATAGAAACTCACTAGTGATAAAGTTTCTAATAATATTAGTACTTTATCGTCAAGTAGTTTTGAATCTAGGTAAATAATTGAATACTGATTAAGAAAATACTTTGTATTCAAAATTTACCTGTGGCATGCATTATTGTATCATTAACAGCCAAACCACCACTATATGTATTCTGCACAATTAAAGATACGTCTGCTTTGTTGTTGCTAAATAGATACATCGCTAAAGGCTTCTCCCTGTATAATATATACACAAATAATAGTTAAAGAATGCCACACGACATAGCGAACCAACATCCCATAGAATTCTGGTATAACCATACATTATACCATTCAATTATTTTCCTATGTTGCATATGAATCATTAATTATGCCCACCTCCAGATATACTTTTTAGGTTGGACGGAACTATTTATGAATTTGTTATTTTAATTCGAATCCAACGACCAAGAGAATTAACAATGTACAAATTTCCATGAAAATACAACGATTATTTCTTTCATAAATATAGCTTTTTTGGCACAAGAAAAGTATATAAATTTTGTAAGTAATGATGGATGTATGTTAGCTCATCCTGTGAAATGATTGATTAAAGCGATCCACTACAAACGAGGATTTATGACGTAAAGAAAGATGTAGTATCAAACTGCTGCCAATAAATGATTGGAATAGTCATTAATTGCCTAAGGTATCTGAAAAGTCGTAAGCCACATTAAGAGGAAGAATTGTTAATGAAGAAAGTAAGGACAATTTCCAGCCCAAATAATACTAATATCATTTACAATCAGCCAATTATTCACAACCTCAATTTTGATATTCGCGACTCACCAGCGTACTGCATTATTGTGTCATTCACACACGCAGCACCGCTACTAGTTTGATTTAGGAACAAATCACTCACACCTTTGTCCTTGGTAAATACGTATAACGTAAGTGGGGAATGGCTGGACAACAACAAAATAAAAATTCATCATTTTGGGAATTATATCAGGAGTCTATACTCCGTTATCATAAATATTGGCATTTTAATAACATGCCATAAATGTAGCTGTCACTATACTTGGTAACAACACTATATATTATCTCTCGCAATTGTATGACAAAAAATATGATGTAAAAGCACATTTAATTGCAAAATTGAACAAAATTGTATAGACCCACTACTTTATATTCTACTAAATCTTTGGGAAATGCTGCAAGACACTGAAGAATGTTTTGCATGAAAATAACGGAATCACTTATTCAACTTCGAGGAGAGTCAGTCGTTTTGGACAACAAAAATATAATATACTCACCGCTCGTTTATAAACTTTATTGCTTCATACGCATTGTTTACAGTTACCATAGGCAAGATTGGTCCAAAAATTTCTTGCTGCATAATAGGATCGCTTGGTTTTACATCGGTTAAAACAGTTGGCGATATATACTTTTCGCTGGGATCAGCATCACCTCCGAGGGCCACTTTACCATTTCCCGTCAAGAAATTCACTAAACGCCTGAGAATAAATACATTTTTCAAATCCTAAATACAACTCGTATAATTGGCTTCTATAAAGATGTGGTTATAAGAATTTATATTACATACTGAAAGTGATTGTCATTGACGATACGACTCAAGTCTGGGCTTTCCTTGGGATTGTCTCCATACCATTCCTTAAGAATTTGTTTAGCTTCTTCAACAAATTGATTCTGAACTTCTGCAGTGCATAAAACGTAATCAGGTGCAATACATGTCTGCCCTACATTAACGCACTTGCCCCATAAAATACGCTTTACGGCTATATTCATGTCTACCGTATTATCCAAATATACAGGGCTGAAAATGTGCACATCTAACATTATACACTCTAGAAAAAAATATTTTTACTGTAGAATACCTTTTGCCACCGAGTTCCAATGTAACTGGTGTCAAATATTTATTTGCAGCTTCACGAACAATCTTTCCCACTGCAGTTGATCCTGTATAAAAAATATAGTCGAATCTTTGTTTCAGAATTTCAGTAGTCTCCGCAACTCCACCAGTGATGACATGAAAACACTCCTGCATAAGAAAATCATAATTTTGTATGATACTTGAAATACATGAATCATTAATTAGTGAAAGAATAGCAATTATTAGAAGGATATAACGGACCAATGTGAGCAGCTAATGTAAGATCAGAAATACCTTTAATTATACTTACATTGTCCAAATACTTTGGAATGATATCGGCAATGGTTTTGGCTGTAGCTGCTGAAACTTCAGAGGGTTTAAGAATAACACAATTACCAGCAGCTAGTGCTCCCATTAAAGGTACCAAGGCTAATTGCAATGGATAATTCCATGCACCTATTACAAGAACTACACCATAAGGATCCTTGTGTATTTCAACACCATCCAACATGTTGACAAATCCTTTGGGAGGCTAGAAGATTATATAATTTATATGCATTAATTACTGCTGCACTTAGATATCTCCTTATTTTGTAACATATTTCTCAGAAATAGATATAAAAGATTTATATATCTGGCTTGATATCACCTTCTCCGTAGCAGCCCATTCTTTAATGTTCATAAGCATATGCTTCGTGTCATTTATAGTAAAGTCAATCTCCAAGACATTTGATTCAAATTTGCACTGTAAATAAATTCAAAAATAAAAATTGCTTTTCTAGAAAACGTGTAATTAGCAGAGCAATAATATTAACATGCTGAATTCATTTGCTGAAAATGTTACAACTAATTTCATAAGTACCCGTCTTAAATCAGATGCAAGCGCTGCTTGAATTTCAGCTTTATTTTCCTCTAACATGCATATGAATTGTTTCAGCTGTTTAATTCGCCAATCCAGAGGTCGGGTTTTTCCACTGAAAAACGCATCTCGCGTTCTTTGTACAATCTGAAAGTTTGAATGGCAAGACAATTACTTATTATGTAATTTCAATTAATGAAATAATGGGGAAATGCCATTCCATTATAGTAAGTCTGAGATAACTATACAATGAATATGTATATCGACTGAAAAATATATTCGGTATCAGTTTCCTGTACAAATAAGGAATGCATTATTACAACGGGTCAATCATGTTTGTCATGCATATAATTAATTATGACCAAAAGAAATATACATAACAAGGAACATATACAAGATAAACTGAAGGACATAGGAAATTTACAAAAGAAGTCAATTGCTTATATGAATGAACTTAAGTACATAATATTAAGATCAGCATATAAACGAGCATTACGTAAGTGTTGTATTAAAAAAGATGGGTAAAGAAAAATAGAAAAATAATATTTGCATGACCCAAATACTATATTACATATTTTAATATGTGAAATGTCATTACATGCAGATTGTAAATATGAGAAAATACTAATTTAATAATTAATATATTTAATGAAGTGTACAAAGCAAAGATACAAAGATACATTTCAAGAGCAATTTTGGTTTACAACAACAATTAATATATTAATTATTGTACTATGTATGAATATGTAATTGTATGTAAACAAACATAAAATCAACTTACATCACCGTAGGTTGCCATTATTGGTTTACCATTAGTTTGAGCTAAAAAAATTGCAATAATAAAATTATCCAACCAAATTTATGTGAGATTTATTGTGTCAATTCTTATTTAATTTTTCTTCAGGCACATCAATGGATGAACGATGCATTTATAAAATGATTCCAGTGTCTTATAAAATTTCACTTTTATTATAGACAATGAAAAACACTAATTGTCCTTGTCCATGGTATCCATCATCATTAATAATAGCACTATGAGAAAACTGTCAACTATTTGCTTTCACATTTGCATATGTAATACAGACTTTGTACAGTGTATTATTATACCCATAGAGTAAGTTTTTGTCATTATGACATTAAGATATCCTGTCACATGCAGCCTTGACTATGCACACGACAATTAAACAAATCAGTTATTAATTATAAATGCAGGCCATTTCGGTATAAACATAAAGCCTTGGAGGTATACATATAAAAACAAATATGAAAATGACAATAAGTAGATAGAAGGAGTAAGAAATGATTTGAGCAATTACGTCTGTAAAGCAAAAAGACAAAGGCTATTTCAATATCAATCTTCAATTAACCAATGTAGAGTTACCATAACCTAACCACACAAGTTCGAAGATAATTTCTTTTTTCCTTGTTAGCTTTATATTTCTGTAACGGGTAAAATTCCACCGAAGATAACTTATCTATCAAGAATGTCATTCGCATTTAGAATATGATCATTAATTTCATCTCTTTTTGTTAAATCTTAACGCTTTCTTAATCGACGTAAGTGGGACTCATAAATTATAGATTCCAATAACAATGGAAAACTTTGTATGAGTGCAATATTATCATCTCAGTAGAACTAAAATGTCGGTGACAATTCACAGGTGTTTACCGATAGATAAAAATGAACGATCGCACACAGAGGGTCGCTTATCGTGCAATCACAGAAAATTTGGATTTCAAAAAACTATATACTTGCAAATAGATTTATTTTCTGTGCGGCCAAACTTCAAGGTTGAAGAGAACACGAAATACGTACTTTATCTTCTCCAAGAAACGTCCGTACGATCTCACAAACTATTTCCAACTGTTTCCAACTGTTTCCAGCCAGCTATATATTTCCATTTATTATCATTTATATAACATTACCGTGGTAGCTGTCCGAGAGATGTCGACGCCTATGGCGTTCCCACTTTTTTTTCTACTTATGCAAATCGAAACTTAACATAAAACTATTACGTTTATCGGAATTAGACATATGACACCACATAGATAAGTATACATAATAATAAATTAGATTTGAAAAACTAAACAATAACTAAATTACGTAAAGTATTAAAAAAGCAATGTATTTGTAGTAAATTAGATGTAGTATAATTTAATATCCCATAAGTTGACTAAATATTCCTGAAATTAATTCCAAATATGATTAATCACTTGGATGGTGATCACGCATTCTGCGTCAACCGCGCGAAATCCTAAACTAGTGAAAAACTCATAGAATGCGTCAAAATATTGAAGCGCTTCATTTTCTTGTATACTCGATTTTAATTTTAAAAGCATGATATCTTTATGTTTTCGAGGTCAAGGAAAGTGAGTATGAAGAAAATTATTTTTATTAAAATATATGACAATTAAGAAGTAGAAATATATACATTTTATGTAGATATTAAATCGATTCTACTGGCTTTCAAAGTTCAAAACAAAATGTCCGACTTCATATTCATGTTCCTTGTCCTCGAAAACATGAAGATACCATGTTTTTAAAATTAAAATTGAGTGCACAACAGAATGAAGTACTTCGATTTTTGGATCTATTTTTAGCGCTTTTTACCAATTTGAGCCATCTCACGCTTGACTCAGAAATGCGTCGTTATTAGCGAAGTGATTAAGCATTATTTATATACAGTAGCACTATAAGGACTGCTATAATATTATATAATTTTAAGAATCATTTGTCAAATGAATTAGAGATGTCACGATACGTTTAACTAAACTATTGCAAGCAATAATTATGGCGTACAATTCTTCCCGTGCAAGAAAGAATAGCTTGCAAAAGTCTTGTGTATAGCTTGAAACACCTTTAAAATGAAAAAAAAAAAAAAAACCTTGCAATAAGCTTTCCAACACTTGCTATTGGAACAAGGTTTCTACAAGCCTTGGAAATAGCTTGTCTATTATCTCGGCGAATACTTGTTCCTAACCCTTAGCACGACCTTGGCTATTTCCTTGGCGAAAACTTGCTTTTAACTCTTGCTTTTGCTTTGGCTAGCACCTTGAAGAATAATTACTATAAATCCTTACTAATACCTTGGGAAACACTTGCTCCTAACCCTTGGTATATATTTTCTTAACCCTTTACAGAAAAAAAGAATATTAACTTTAATAAAAACTAATCAATAAAAGTTAATTACAATCGAAATAATTGACATAAGTAATGTCCCTATTTTTGCACACGATACAATTAATATTACATTTATTTAGAGCAAATTCATAAGTAATCGATAGTGTAGTGGATGGCATGCGTGCGTGTAGGTATTAGGTTATGTTAGGTTGCTGGTTCGAAGCCCGGAATAAACAAGGGAAATTGAGTTCGAAGAAAAAATAAAGGAGTTTTTAATGCCAACAATGCCGATCTTGAAGGTATGGAAAATAAATGAATTTTCGAACGAAAATATATACTTTAAAAGTTAATTTTCAGATATGATTTGTTCCCTCAAGAAGTGAAACTCCCAACTAGGACTTATTACTAGTAACTGCTACCGTTCTCTTTTCTTTTTGACGTTGATAAGATATAACACGTTCTTTGTCCTTGGTAAAAACCACTCCTACCCCTTGGTATAACCTTTTCTCAACTTATAGTACAACACTTGCTTCCCACTTGCAAATTATCTTGAGGAACTCTTATAAAAACCCTTGGCAATTTTGTTTTGATGACTATTTATTATTGTTGTTATGTTATTACCAGCTTATTGCAAGGAAACATTTTGTGGCAGGGTTGTATTGGAAATCAGGAAAATTACAAGTTTAGGATGTTATGGTATTTACAGTAGCTGTGCGACAATTGCTCTACTTTCATCAAGAAAATTAATTTTATACCGATGGATTGTGAAGCGACGTTTGAAGGAGATTCCACTTGAATTTTTACTGAATCCTGCGTTCTTCCGTTTTGGTTCTCATGTCTTACAGCAAACGTTTGGTCGAAAGATTTTATCAGGTCTTGTTGTGTCGCATATACTTTCACAGACATTTTCGTTACGTCGTATTTCAAGTAGACACTCTTCGAGTGAAAACAATTACAGCCCCACAAATACGTCGCAATTTATGGAATCCAAAAAAACGTGATTTCAAGAAGTACGTTAGTACATAAACAGTAAACGTACCTGAAATAACAATTTAAAATTGTTCAAATAATCAAGAATTACTCAAATTTCTCTAAAAATATATTATATACTTTTATGTAGTATATATATTACAATTATTACTATTACATTTAATCCTCTATGAGAATTAAACTATTTAGTCTAAATTGTTAATTTTATATCAGACAATTACATTGCAGATAACACATTGATTATAAAGATTCTTAGCGCATGGAACTACGCACTAAAATTCAATTAAACAATCTTATACGCTATGCAAAATCGCGAAATTTGATTGTAAAACTGACCGATTTAGTATTGCTCTTTTCTACTTGACACATCAAGACAGACTGTCAGTCGTCAGATGATGATCGGAGTACTAACAGGGTTTATGAAATATTAACGCGGGAAGTGAACACTTGGAATACCACGCTAGGAAAAATCACTAAGTTAACTTTCGTACCTACTTAACGTTAGAGATCAAGAACTAGTGTGGAAATACAGTAGAGTCCTACAAAAGTTTATCGCTTGGAACCGAGGCACTTCACGTAAGTTGACCCTCCCCGCCATTCCCACCCTTTCACTGATTAGTGTTGATTTACTGCGGCACCAACTGTGCGCATACGCGAATCATCGCTCTGCCAAGAAGTAGACCTGTGGTAGGGGAAACCTCGCAAAGTGGAAGTCTACTTACGCGAACGTGTTCAGTCAAATTACACGAGTGGGTCAACTTACGTGGGGTCAACTTATATTTACTCCACTCTAATCTTTTACCTACAGTCCTATGCCACATATTCAAACGACTAGATATTATTTTTCCACCAATTTGTATAAAGATTTTATATTAAGTTTCCTTGTGGCTACAGATAGATATATTTCGTTTTTTTTTGCAACGACAAAAATCAAGTATTTAATATAAATAATTTTTTATCAATTACATGGCTAAATTATCTATCCGACTGAAATGAACCGATGGTATACCAATATGATATTTGTATCACACTTTAAATAAAACACGTACAAAGTGCTTCATTGTTGTTTTCGCTGTAATAACAATACGTTCTATAGTGTATTTAAAAAATGTTTTTTACTATTGGCAGTCGCAGTCGCATAACACTTTACACAAAGTTTCTTTTGCACTCGATGCAGTTGAAAAATATATCGGTTTAACTTATGTGGAACGGGTAACGTATACTTATACATATATAGCTGTATAAAATGTAGCTTGCACTGCACGCGTGAAGTTTGTATGCCACTTGGTTTTCATGAGTGTTTAAAGAATGAGTAGAAAAAATAAAGAGCAAGACAATACCTACTTGCAGGAATAAATTATGCGGCTCTCACATATTTTTATACTGTCGACTATTAGTGTGAAGAAATTCTTGGGACTAATGTATCTTATTAAAGATTAGTAATCTAATTCTAGACTTTGGGGACAGGGGAAATGATCGGATACAATGACAATTTCGACACGCGATTTCTTATCAGCACAATTGCATTTCTGCTGTATATACTATTATACGCTACGCGATAACTTAACAAATTAACAAATTATGGGGTCAATATACTTTGTATTAATGATATAAATTCAAAAGAGCCGTATTCGTATATAAAGCCTTCAAGTCTACTACTTCTTCATCCAAGTACTATAATGATATGCCTAAAAATTCTTTGTCATGTTTCTTCATGGATAATCTAACAAACAATTTCCGTGTAAAACTGATATTATTGCGATCTGTCCTTTGCGGGCTTAGGCGTATTGTATATCTAACTTATACATTATAAAAGTATGGTAAGAACAAGGTAATATTAAATTCCACGTAGTTTTGGAAACAAATAAAAGGTTTGGTAAATATTGGTTCTCAATACTTGAATCAGTCTATTTACTTTTATAATACCGATTTGTCTTTTTTTTATACTGATGCACAACATAGCCTTATGTAAACCAAGCACCAGCACAATATATCTTGTATTGTCAGTTCTTAGTCGACTACACGTAACAGTATACAAATAACTATAGAAACACAAAATATTGTGAAATATAAAATTGAAATGTCAGAAAGATAGTCATCCCCCGCTGTATGAATATATTTATAAGAATTTAATAATTTCCATAATAATAGAAGTAATAAAAAAAAAAATGATTTACTCACATAAATCCAAATAGTTCGGAGGATCTGGAAACGCTTGTATATCGATCCGACAAACTTCTGTTTTTGATGTTCCACTAGGAACTAAAATGTCTTCGATTTCGTCCACATCTTGTGGTATATCCACTATTACTTCCGTCTAAAAACAATTCGTATTATAATTATAAAATTCATTGTATCCATATATCAACATAAGAATATCATACGTCATGTGATTACCCTACATCAAACATCTCTTGCCAGTCAGGACATTAAATTTACCACTAATAACTCATCAATCCAGTCAAGAACCGGTACCAGATATATATGGAAACGACTGAGCAGCACGTTTAAAAGTACAACAAACAAAGGAATATGAATTCAAAATAAAAGACGTTGATTCTCCTGCACAAAGCTGTTATGATTTAGCGCACTGTAGAAAAATGCCATTGAAACATGATACAACCGAATGTGATAAATAAATAGAATCAAGTAACTATTTTAATAGTAAATATACATCGTTTTGAGTAAAGTTATTTAAGTTATTATGCAATACGACGCTTCCACCATAGACCTCTTGGCCCTAAGGATTATTAGAGCTCTTAGTAATATGCCCGTTCCGAGCAAGTTAAACCAAATAAAGCTGATAATGGGATCGCGATAAAAATGATGAAATCACTCTGTAGCATCGTGATTCTTCTGAAACCAGTTATCGATACTTAACGGATACTCACCATGTTGTCAGATTCAGTTTCTCGACTGGCTGTAGAGTTCTCAAACTGCGACTGCTCACCGATGCAAGTATACGAGAAGAATATGCTGAGCACTGACCAATGCAACCTGAAAAACAGCTAAGTATAGCTGCATTCACACCAAACTAGTAAAACGTAACGTAACGCAGCCTGTTTTGATCGTAAAGAAAGTCGATCGGTTTGAGACCGTATTCTTTTGTGGAATGAAAATGTCAAATCATCGTTAACTTATTTCATATTCATTGCTGTGACGTTTGTTCGATATCAAATGATGAAAGAATCAATGGCAATGCAACGGACAGTACAATCGATTTTATACGTAAGTATCGATTTACAAACATTTCCATGCAATTTTATTCGTCATAGCATTGCAAAACTGTGGATTATCGATTTAGTTGCTACTATACTATTCTCTATATCACTCTGATGGTTCGAAAACCGTAAACTAATAATCACAAGTCTTGGTAGTGATAAGATAATCATGCTTTCATTTTATAAGCACATAATAAATATTGCTCGAAGGAAATAGTGATACTTAAACCTGTTACGAATAAATACTAATTATTAACGAATATATTTCTGTTTGCTGCAATGTGTAGATGGTGAAAATTCTATATTCAATTATACTTTAGATATGACGAACTATACAATATTCAACCGTGGATAGTAGCTGCTGTAACTGGGTATGTATTTCTATTTGCCCATTGATACGGTATCGATATTATATTTATTATCAACTCGTGACATCGGTGCCATATTCTAGGAACGTTTTTAGGTTCTAATTCGTAAATACGTGGCTTTTTAAAATGACTGATTTATAAATATAACAGTTTGAACTACGCTTGATAATATGACGAAAATTTGATGACCCAGAACATCGATCTTATAATATAATAATTACGTATAAATAACAATCGTATCTATTGCTGTGGAACACTTACAGAATTATTATTTAATAAATCGGTAGTATAATTAAAGATTTTTAGAGATGTTTAATAAAATTTATTGTTATTGTTAATAACTTTGATTTATACAAATATTTACATTCTAAAAGGCACTTGAAACGTGAACACTGTAACGGGTATTCACAGGATAATTACTATAGTAATATATATATTATAAAAGATATCATATTTTATAAAAATAATATATAAAATGTTTCGCACATTCATTATAACTGCAACACATTTGCTTGTTATTAAAGTAATCGAATAATTAAAATTATGGAATGAAAATTATATATTATATTATTTATATCATGATCTCCAGTCTGAAGTAACGTGAACACCTTACGAGTGAAAAATATACAGATTTTTCCTGTGATAATAACGAAAGGTATAAATTCTCAGTTGTGCACAATTAAAATAGCAAATACTGCACTTGGCTAGAAAGAAATTAATTTGAATGAAGAAAAACAGTCGTAAAAGTATTACGGTGAGCTTTGACAATATGGTTATCTTAAAAATATATTTTAAACGTGTCTAATTCACTGCTGTGTATTCATTAGCATATATAATTATTTATATGTATGTAATTTAGAATCTCGTTACGCAGGTATAGTGTTCAATGGCAGAATTTCATAATTGCAAATTCAATTTCTCAACGCATAAACGTTATAATTCTTGTACGACAATGTTTTTTTTTTATTTTAACAATAATGCTAAGTCATTCTTAATGTGATAACGTATATGTACAAAAAAACTCAGTCTCCTTCCCTCGGGAAAAATTTAACTGTTTATCTAATTGTAAGTGTATTAATCATTAAACATATTGTCAGTACCAATCTTTAAATCTATCAAGTGCTCTCTTCCATTGGGAAACTACAGTTTGATATTGCGAGCATCTCTCTTCGTTTGGTTTGAAGCATTTTTCAACATGTCGAAGTTTTAACAATTCCTCCCTGTTCTGCCAGATTCCTTAAACGAAAATATTTCGCATAGTAAAATACAAAACAATCCAAAAGTACAAGTTGATATTTTATCAGCGCATAAAATTAAATTATACTGCATCGAAAGTCTGTACAATACATTTCAATGGCGTAAATGATAAGTAACTAAAACAACTTACCCTGTTGTAGACCCGCCAAAAATGCAACACCCAAGATCGACATTTCACTACTTGTTGCTCTCTCTACTTCTAATCCTGTCAAGTCAGCTAATAATTGCATCAAGAAGTCGTTACGAGAAACGCCTCCATCAACTCTGTAAAATATCATTTATATTTGAGGCTGTATAAAATGGAGTAAGAACTTGTCTTAATGCTCGTACCGTATTTTGCGATAAGTGTAGCGTGTCTCGTGGCGTAAAGAATCATACAATAATAGTATCCTGAATACAAGACTTTCCAAAAGAGATCTGACGAGATGAGCTTTGCCAGATGTTGGCTTCACACCAAGAAATCCAGCGGCGGCTGTCTGATCATTGATAGGCGCCTTTTAAAATAGAATTTAAGAAGTTCAACAAGAGTATCACTTTTTTTCTGGAAAATAAGTATTTTCCGCCTAAACAGGAAGGAAAGTCTGAACGATCAGAAAGTTTTGCTTACACAACTAGGCAGTGATACCGCATGGAAATAGTACATTTACTTTCATGTTTAATTATATGAACCCGTGCATTGAATTTCAAATGATACCTGTAATCCACTGAATGCAGGAACAAAGTAAACTCCATCGGAATCGCGAACTGAATTCGCCAAATCGGAAGTTTCTGAAGGCTGTTTTATTATACCTGTATTGATTACGGTTTTAAATAGATTTTTATAAATATTTTTATTTACCAACGTCAAATGTTTGAAATAGATGATATAAAATATTCTTACCAAGCGATTTTGCCCATTCAATAAGCGTTCCAGTGTCATTCGAAGCGCCTTCGACAACGTATACTAGTTCAGAACCCAATCGCCAACCCACAAGAGGATATAAACCTATAAATTACGAGATACTGACTTAAAATAAAACCAAAACTTAAAATTTTAAACTATCACAATAGTTTTCATCAGTTTCATTTGACACGTAGACAGCTGAAATAGCAAGAAGAATGTTAAAATATAAAAATCCTCTAGAAATCTCTCAAAGCATTTCTTGTTTTCCAACTTAAAATTACCAGTAACTGAAGCGTGCGGTTCGTTTCCTGTATTGACATTCACAAAAGTTCCAGTACCCATTGTCACCTTGAGATCACCAGGTTGAAAGCATCCTGATCCAAAAAGTGAAGCTGCTTGATCAGCCATCTAAATTTCCACAAGACAATTTCAAAAACAAAAAATATAATATTCATCTATCGATATGGTATGATAATTTTATTTATATATATTTACCGAGCAACAAATTGGAATTTCAGCCCCAAATATATCTTTCGATACATTCCCAATTTTTCCTGCAGTATCGATCACTTCCGGAAATATATTCCCAGGCAATTTGAAAAGATTTAAAGCCCAATGAGCCCATTGCATTGTAAATGGATCAAAAAGACCCGTGGCTGATGCGCTTGAAGCATCAGTTACATGTTTCCCTAAGTTTAATTATAACATTGAACATTATTTTGTTTGTTCGCTAGATTCAACGATAAAAATATTTACCAGTCAATTTATAGAGCAGCCAACAATCTACGCCTCCAAATACTGCTCGTCCACTGATAGCGGCCTCATTTAGACCCGGTACATGTTGCAAAGCCCACGTTAGGCGCAAGGTCATCTAAAGTTCACAGAGGGCGTCAATTAAAACATCACATTACGATATGTGCATATAAAGCACTTTGTCACCGTATTCTCAGAAGCTAACAACATATCAACTACAGTCGCCGCTTGGAATGTGGCTGCTATGCGTCTCACTCTCTCCTTTTCATAATACTCTACGCGTCGCACGAGAAAGAAAAAAAAATACAGTTGTGGCCACATACAAATAGCAACTGTAGTTGAACTTATATATATAATTACCATAAATATCAGATTAAACGACGATCATCACAATTATATGAATGTCGCTTAACTATATAAACGCTAACCAAGGGAAAATACTATTAAGAAAAGAAAATTACATTAAAGGCACCCTTGTCGTACAACAATTCACGTACACTATATATATCATAAAACAAAATAATATCAGACTGCTAAAACGTTTGACAATTCTCTTCCGAAGAGCTGTCAGAAATTGGTTAAATAAATAAATAATACAATGTTCGAAAATTATTTTTAACAAAATACATGAAAAATTGTGTCTTGATTGCAAACCTGAGTATTCATGAGCTTCAGTACGCTGCCAGCCAAAAATCGTTTACTTCGTGATAAAATGTACAATAAATGAGCGCCAGTTCGTAAACCCTTCATCGTCATGGATGAATTCCATTCCTTGACCATCATATCTGCCCGCAAATCTTTCCATGTTATAAACCTGAAATATTCTGTACGTCAGATGGATTCCCAAGCGTACCTGTGCTACAATAATACGGTATTCACAGTAGTACTTGGATTTACCTGTGATAGTGTTTACCGGTTTCGAAATTCCATGTGGTGAAGCTACCACGTTGAGTAGATATTCCAAGGCAAGCAATAGAACCTACTTCGACTCTGCTCTCTGCAATTGGAACAATAATCGTACTTGATAAATGCAGTAAAATACATCACTGTAGATTCTGTACATGGTGTTAATTGCAAAATCGTCTCTATTATGCTGTGAGTCATGTATTCTATATGTATACATATAACGCCGCGATCGCACGGTTCATCGGTGTCTATGAACTTAATCTTTCATAATTCATACTATCCTAAAAGTACTTATGTAATTTTGTACTAAAAATATATTTCCTACCGTGAATTGCATTCTTCACAACGCGCTGTATAGCACTCCATAGTTGATCAGGATCGATTTCTACGTAACCTGGCTTCGGGTACAAGAGTTCCACCTATTTGGTAACGGAGAATAATGGTTAATATTGTTAATCTTAATGTTTTCTATATATTTAGAATTTTTTAATTGTTATATTGATGGTGGATACATCAAAGGAATATTGTAGATATACGTATTTCTTTGGGATCAGAGGAATGAGTTTTGATTAATCCTATGGAAAGTCAACCCCGGGTTATTCACGCGTATATATGTAAATCAATGTTCAGATATAGGTAAGAAAGATGCAATAAAAATAACGTATGACCTGCGTTAAAACCTTGATTCCTTTCATATTATGAAAATAATACAATAAAAGTTAACGTGGCGCTGAGACATTTTAGTCTTCAGGATAATCCAAACGTAAACATGTTTATTATTCTGTAATACAAAGAATGGTATGTCCGTTCAAGAATGAATAAATTAAAATAAAAAAACAGAAGTAATAAAAATGACTAAGTTGACGATTTTATGGTATTAATTACTTTACACTTATTATGATTTTATATAAAGGAAGAGTATTGAAAGCGTTCTTGGCATTTCGCTGCAAATAAATCACCCAAGTTAAATTATTTTATACCATGCTCCCGAGTATGAATAACAATGATATAATTATCAAAAGAAGCAGAATAGTAAATTTGACGCTTGATTCCATTTAAAAACAAATCAATTTACATTTCATTTGATTAATGCACAACAATAAAATGACTGAAATGGAAATAAGTAGTATGCACCAAGCGAATATACAGGGTTACTCAGTCGAAATGCATTACTTAAAGTAAGCCCGCCCATTTGATTTCTGTGCTACAATTAATTTCAGCTGGTGTATTTATAATGAATAACCCCGTATATTCAAAGATCCATAAAAACCACCAAACCTTTTCCGCCGACGCAGCAACAACGGTAGTATTTTCATCAAGAATATGACATCGCACAGTAGTTGTGCCGACATCTAAAGCAGCGATATATTTCATTGTTCTTCCAGATTCTACGGATATTTAACAATGAGTTCAAAGCACAACCCGCTCAAGATAAAACTCAAATTTAGTACCCAAATTCACCACCAGATTGTATTAGGTTCTAGTCAAAGGTCGTGGACGCAAGTCAATCACTGAGGTTCAAGCTGCGTGACGATCGAAAAACAAGAAATATTTTTTTATCACAACAATATATCACGATTTTTCGTAGCTTAATACAGAATCTTCAAAACAGATGTGTTGTTGTTAAAATCGGACGATAAACTGACTCCGCGTATCTTCGTTAGTTCAGCACGATAATGACGCTTTGTACTGCGCATGCGCCATTACGGTGCGTATCAAATTTTTGCACATATAGGACAGGAATCATGCTTTAGAAGAGTATAGTTTGTGGGAGACTTGAAATAATTATTAATGTCTTGTATCCGGTTACTTATTCTTTATGCTATTATTTTCAATCACTACGGCCATACTTTTTTCTTATATCTTATTGCACTTTCACAATTATGGGCGTCTTGGCTGTTATTACATGTCACAATTATTTCACACATATTAATAAACATTCCGTTATTAGTAGCAGACATCTATGATTGCAAAATCTATACATATTTTTTCCCCGTTTGAACTATCATTCTTAATAAGTCTATAGATTATAAAATCTCGTGTATTGCAAATACAATAAAACAAGTTGATTATATAAGAGATCTTGTATGTTTTATTCAATCACTGCTTTACATACATATATGTATGAAAATCAAGATTATATACAAGAATATTTGTATTTTAACATAATTTAATAATATATTGTTAAGTTCGAGTGGTTTTGTGTAGATCGAGAAATCTTTTAGTATTAATAGTAATATTCCATACTGTAATAAAAATGGATTAAAAGGTGATTGAGTCTCCTCAAATCTGATGAAATTGAGGCTTTTGTAGCATTTGACAATAAAAGTATAACTTATTTAACAGTTCTTAAATCTCATATTTATTCCGCAAATCAGCAATTTCTTCTTCGGATCTGTGCTCTACTGCTCTGCAATGATCCAGAAGGATATTCATTTCTGTAGAATAAGATAATACCGTTGATTCGTACATCGTATCATTTCTTATATAAGATTAAGATAAGTTATTCAACACCATATACCTTTTTTATCAGCATTGCTCATGAACATGGTCAATGTTCTAAATCTTCTGACTTGACTAAGATTCTGTAAGTAGGAGAACACTGCTTCGTTTTTGGCAACAAACTTTGAACTTAAAATTCGCAAAATTTCGCTAAACGTATCAGATTCTAAAGAATCTTGAAAAATTATATGTAGAGTACCAGCCGGAATTTGCTGTAACAAAAGCCAACAAATATAGTTCTGTAGCGATTTGATCCTTGAAAATATTCGTGATATATACCTTGCAGTGTAACAATGATGTAAATATTTTTATCGGATTACCTTAAGATATCTGTATCTATATTCCATACATGTATTTTTTCTCCAATTTATTAAAAACTGAACCGCAGTCTTAGGAACTGGAGGTAAATCGAGAACTTCGCTCTTTGTCTCTTCTGCTTTCTGATAAATTTCACTTGCTGTTGAATGACTTTTAAACGATACTTCCTTTTTTGATGTGTCTTCTATATCTGATGGCTTATCAACTTTTTTTTCATTTGTATTAATCACATTTGTCAAGAGCGTGTCAGCGACATCTATTTCTTTCACAGGAATTCGTCTTAACGGTTTCTTAAGAGAAGAAACATGTCACATAAATATTAAATTTATAATAAATAATTTCACTGTAGTAATATTAACTGATTATTATTTACTTTGGATCGTTGATGGGGAGGTTTCATGATTGGGTAGACAATGGCAACATCGTCACCTTCCTCTAGTATCCACTTGGGCATGGAAGGAATAGCGTCAGTCGGTTTTACAACATTTTGCATTTGTTTTGTATCTTTAATCATCTTTCCACAAAGTTTTTCACCAATCCTTTTTTCAATTGGCACATCTTCGATCAAATTCTCACCTGTTATGATTATGGGCTGAAAGGAGATATCCATGTAACGAATGAAATATTTATGCACTAAAACTTATGAAATACTGTATACATTTAAACTCTCGATTTTCTTCTTCACTTGAATAAGCATATTTATTGCTTCTTTATTGGAGGGTTCTAATTTCAAAATTCTTTCAATATCCTGTTTAGCCTCACAATATTGTTTCAATTCCATTCGAGCTGTCGCTCGTCTATGATAAGCTTTCACGTATTCTGAGTCCAATTGTATAGCTGTCGTGCAATCCGCTTCCGCTGAATAGAAACTGATGGTATTTAAAATAATGCATAAATGTGAATCAAATAAAACTAAATCTAAATTCAATAACTGACAGAAAAAAAAAACATACTTGTCCATTTTTAAATAACATAGTGCACGATTTGCATGAAAAACTGCATCGTATGGAAAGATTGCAATTGCTTTACTATAGCAACCAACTGCTTTATCCCATTTTTGTTGCTTAACATAAACGTTCCCTTCGTTCTTATGTTTTGAAGCTTCAGCGTGATTCTTTTCTAATTCTTCCTTCGATAAATTCTCTTCTACAGAGCCATCAGATTGATCTTCTTTATCTATCTCCTTACATGCTTTATCCTGTATGAAGATAAATGTCCTTTGTACATACTTACAGGTTTTATCGATATGTATACTACATGTAATAAAAACATACCACATCAAACTTATCCCATGCAGTATAGTCATGAGACCTAATGCGTTTAGTATCAGGTTTATTATTATTTTCCTTTGGTTTAAGCACTGAAATTATTTTCTTCTTTCTGCTTCTAACCGGTGGTAGATCCTTCTTATGTAAAACACAATTTATATAACAGAAATAAATTAGAAATTATTACTCTAAACACTTACCCGATCGCCACCACCATTACGTATCTCTAAATCTTTTCGTTTCATCTGTTCTTCCCAGTTTCTCAAGTCTAGAAATTCACTTTGCAAATCTTCCGAGTTATCTCTTACCTGCTTCTGCAGAAGTATAGACTTGTCTGCATCCATTAGTTCTACAAATCAAAATATAAGTATAATTAAAATATAATACTACTACTATTATTAGAGTTACACTGACATTTAATTATAAACGTTCACTTAGAAATGATAATATAATGCAAGTAAATCGAATTGTCATTGTCTGATACAATACTGAATATGTTCAGTATATATTATCAGCAATTTGTCAAATTATTTTATTACAAGATACTACTGCAATTGTTAAACTGAACTTACAGAGAATCTCTACAGTGTCTTGATGGAAAATATTATCCGGTTACTTATGACAACATTGCAATTTTTCAAACATCAATGATTGTGAAGAACCAAGTTAGGAACACTCTCAATGAATGGCTACGATAAATAGCGGCATTGGTCGATATCCGTACTTGATGTCTGCCGTACCAACACAGAAAACATTGAGCGTTGAAATAAAAATGTCTACAGCTAGCGTATATGCTGCAATGGATTTTAGAACACTGGAAAGAGGAAACAAATGAAAATGGCTTCCTTCGCTTGCAATGTGTTACAACAATTGCGGCGTTACTAGTAATTAGTTCGAAGTAGGTGTTGAATTGCGTGGGTGAATCAAAAAAAAGTTAAATAAATGAGGAAATTAGATGCCAAAGAGCCTTGGGGGGCTGAAAAATTAGAAGCTGAATTGGAAGCTGCTCGTGATGGTCTCAGAGGCTTGGATCGAAACATTCGTAAAATTCTAGGCCGAGATGTTCCGGATGGTGAAAATGCAGTACAACCGTCACCTAGGTGCATATTCATTTTTTTTAAATTAATTTTATAATAATTGTTTAAACAAATGCAAAAATTGTTATGGCAATCGCGTATAAACATAACATAACATAACCTGAACCTGAACTAACGGCTTGATTCTCGGTGTTTTTTTGCACTGTGCCATTAGAAATAAAAATGTATTAATACAACTGGCTAGACGTACAAAACATATTCTTTTTTCGCTCATACAGTAAACCACTTAGTAAAATATGTAAAGTTATTTAAGCAAAACTGAAATTAGCCTTACCCATTTGATGTCTGTTATACAACTACTTTCTGTTGATACTTTTGTATTCAACAATCCTATTTCTTGTTATAGAATTCCACAAAAACGGCCATTGCAGGAAGATCGTAGACGCTCGGCACTGGACTTTTCGAACACAAATAATGAAACACCAGGAGCTAAACGACGTTGGCAAGCTCCATCAGGAGAACCAAAAACTGTTTTTAGTCGCTTAAGTGCAAGAGTGCCTTCAAATGCAGATGACAGTGCAGACGAAGATGATACCATTATTAAGGTAGATACATGACATTACTAACTACTTGTATATTTATTGGTATGTACCGTTTAAAGTATTTAATAACTGTTAACCTCAATTCTTATAGCCAGCAGTATCTTCAAGAGTAATAGCAACTCCACGGGAAGTGCCATCTCGTCAGGAAGTAATCAGACGTGAACGAGTGGATGAACGTAGCCGTCAGAGAAACAAACGCATGTTTGGAGCACTTCTTGGTACTCTACAAAAATTCCGTCAAGAGGAAACAAAGCTGAAAGCAAAAGTAAGAATCGTAATTCATCTATATATAATACTCTCTACATTCAAAAAGCACCATTATTTATCACAATTTCATTATAGGAGGATAAAAAAGCAGAAGTTGAAGCAAGAGTTGAGGAAGCTGGTAGAAGGGAAAAGGAAGAGTTAAGGAAAGAACGACAGCAACTCTTTCTGTCTCGAAAACGTCAATTGGCTGAAGTACGAGCTCTAGAAGTAAAACTAGCACGTAGTAAGCAATTCCAGGAATGGCGTGCTGTGCAGCTACCACTTGCTTCATTCATACGAACTCGCTCTCAGCCTTCTATATATTACTTACCAAAACGTCCACATCCTCGAACAGATACTCTGTTAGCACAGTCTGCTAAGGAACTTCATGGTACGTTACAATATTCATTACTCTTCATGAGGTTATAATATTATTGTCCTAACTGTTCTCCTTTGTCCAATTACAGAGGAAGTTGAGAGAAGAGAAAAAGCTCTAGTGGATGAACTTGAATTAATAGAAGTGCAAGTGGGCCTTGCAAAACATCAACAGAACGATAATAATACTATTCAGAACACCCAAGAAGAAGTACCTCGGTCTGTAGAAGAAGGCGAAGAAAATCGGGATCCTAATCCCGAGATTAACATAGTAGAAAATTTAAAAAGTGAAGTGGCTCCGCCGTCTATGATGCTTTTGACTCCGACAGAGTCTCCAAAAATTGAACCCGAGGAATCTGTTCCTATAATTACGGAGTTGGCGAAAGAAGAAAAAGTACAGGAGGAACCGGCAGATTACCAGGAACGGGAGGATAAAGAAGATAAAGACGATAAAGAAGATCAAGAAGATCAAGAAGATCAAGAAGATCAAGAAGATCTGGTTCAAGAGGATGAGAATAATGGCTAGCATTAAATGTTGATTAAATGTATTATCTTCTCTTTTTTTTTCTTGTGTATATATTGACATTGTACATGGTGTCTCAGAACATTGACAAAAAATCAGTTTTCAATGGTATATCGTAAGTAAAACTTATTCAATCGTTTTTATATTCTATTGCATTTGGAATTTAATCCATCTGTGAATTTCACATTCAGTTACACCTCGTATTGTGTCTGCGACTTTTACACATAAAACAATTCGTAATATTATTATAAACCCATTGAAATACGTTTTCATTATTCGTACGAATGTTGTTTTGAATACGTATTTATCTTATCCCTATCTGTGTTACTCATTAGCTTAGTAATATCGAGAAATAATTTTAAAAAAAAGGTATTTTATAATTAGCTACCAATGATTTCGAATGTTTTGTTCTTTTCTTCATAAACACTACAGGTACAAAGTTACAGGAGATTAATTTAGTCATTGTCGTTGATTAATTATGAATTTTTATTGTAAGTCGTAATTCTTCTCGTTGAAAGAGTCCTTTAAGTTTATGAGAAACCTTGAATTTTTCTACTTCCTGACATACTACATGACTACGAATCACCATGTATAATAAAAATGTTTATAATTTTACGAATATATATTATCGTAAGAGTTCTAAATTCCTATCTTGGTACCTAACTCACTGTACAATCGTGGTTCTATCGATAGTATTGTAAGTTTGTACTAACAGCAAGTAAAACTTACCAAAAAATGTTGCGATTCTTCTTACGGAAGTAAGACGTTATTTAAACCCATTTTAGTGACTATTTATTTGATTTCCACAACGTTCGAATATATCTAACTGATTTTAATATAGTACTAACATTGCAAATGTAAATTTCATCGAGAGCAGTATTGCAAATTTCGCAAGTACAGAAATCACTCCTTGAAATTTACCATTTCTGTTTTTTATATATTAAATATTGTAGCAGTTTATTTCAGCGAGTACAATATCTAAAGTAACATTTTGAATATTCACGAGTAAAAACAAATTAACCGAGCCCATGACCACTTCATTAATAAAGTCATCGTTCTTTTCCTTCATTTATTTGTCAATATAAGCAACCACCTTTTTTTTAATATCGCGTGAAAACCCGACATGACGTTGCTCTATATTTTCATAAAGTAAAAAAACCCCGTTATCACCAAATAATTTTTATAATAAAATCAAAAGCTTAGTCTTCAAACTAAAAAGTCACCTAATACAAAGAGGAATATTCTTTAAAAACTACGAACAAAAGAAATCACAACTTCAGAAATTTCCAACCATACTCAAAATTCTTCTCTACAGACGGCCCTGAACGTTAGTTGCGAGCCATTAAGTCGCTACGCCATGCCAGTCGTAAGAGTATCTTACGTTTACTTGGCTCGTGCATATAGACTGCCAAGCCATAGGGTCGGATTGGACCAAACTGACATTAACACAGCCAATATAGTACCACGCACTCGTACAGAAGTACATACCTATTCCAGTCGTATCCATATTCATGAATTCCGTAGTTTAAGCTTCAACCATGCTCTCTTAGCCATGGGTTACACATATAAATAGCTATCCGGCAGCGTTATATTACGTGCTAAACGAAGCCTCGCCTTGTGCGACAATCCACAAAATGTGGCAAAGCGACCTTACCCGTTGCTCGCGATACTTCAAATTTTCTCGTTTTTGTGATACGCGCCATATCTCTGTCATCGTGCTCGATTATATCAACGTATTGCCACTTACCACTGTCGGTAAAAATTATTGTCTCTTCCTACTGCAGCCACTCTTATAACAAAGTAACCTTGGCTGGGATTTATAACTAGGAATTATTTG
The DNA here is from genome assembly GCA_031001745.1 of Hartigia nigra. Classification (NCBI taxonomy): domain Eukaryota; kingdom Metazoa; phylum Arthropoda; class Insecta; order Hymenoptera; family Cephidae; genus Hartigia; species Hartigia nigra. Next base: position 487,560 of record JARPRG010000370.1, read on the forward strand.
TTTACACTTTAGGTCCAGTTACTATCACATCTCCTCATTAGAGGAATCAGCCACAGGGAAAGGATGGAAGGATTTTTTTACACTAGATACATCATTTATTATCTGATATAATTCTTCGTCATTAACGCCCATTTCCACTGGCGTGGTTTAAACCTGGTTCAATTTTTTTTATATAGCTTTAAGATAGGATAACCAGAGTTTAAATTTCGATCAATGTCAGTGGATTCGGCCCTAAACGCCCGTTTTCTTCATCGCGGTTCAAGCTTTAAACTCGGTTTAACTATGCGAATAGCCAATCAGATACTTCCATTTTCCAGATGAACCGAGTTTAAAGCTTGAACCGCGTTGAGGAAAACAAGCGAAAGTCTCTCAGTATATGTCGAGACGCAATATTTAATGTTACTACAGTTTTCGTAGAAATACTGTAATTTGTCTTAATCTGCATCTCTATGTACTTTCTCGTTCTCTTACTTTGCTAAACGTTGATGAATTGTATCTTTTGATAAAAACGACGGGATACACTCGGCACACTTGCTACCAGAGTAGACGGAAATTCATAAAAAGATGATATTATCGGGACTGCATGTTTCTTACGGAAATGTCTGCATATGCATGATATTACAAATAATAAACCATTTATACCACTCGTAGGATTTGATTCATTCATCTGAACGATAGTCGTTTTTTTTTACAAATATTAATTGCATGGCGTAATAAATATTTGATATGTGCTTTAATAGTGAAATTTAAAAAATTGCCGGTACGCAACTGTTGTGTGTGTGTATATATATATGTATATATCGGTTAAAATGGCCACGCATTGGATAAAACAGTAAATTAGTAAAACAGTACGTCGTACGTGGATACATTTCCACGCACCCATCACGCATGGTTACTGTGTAGATGAAAACACGCGTAAATTTAGAATTTGGGCTTACCGCCAGATAATTCTCTGCTCCGCGAGGTGAAACGGCCTTTGCTCATTTCATACTCGATATCCCATGAGTCGCTTCTCACGTGATGGGACTACGATTACGTTTATGGAATATTATTTAAGTGTTTCAGTGAATGTCATTGCAGGAGCCACCATAGAACGTTTCCTATAGGAAAAATCGCGATATTGTGACCGATGTTCTACGCCCGTTTTCTTTAACGCGGTTTATCTGCAAAATGGAAATATCTGATTGGTTGACTACATAGTCAAACCAAGTTTAAAGCTTGAACCGCGTCGAAGAAAACGGACGTTATTCCGTTACAGTAGCGCCATTGCGACTCACGTAGTTGTTTCTCTGGAGCATGCTACTGCCAAGTACAGCATGAATAATCAATCATATATGTAATCTTTGAAATAGGCAATCGTAAAGAAAGATTAATAATCTTCGTAGTCCATACGTGTACGATGCAACAGTCAACAGCAATCAAGTAACAATGAAATGAGTAAAATGAAGGTAATACAGATAAAGAGAGCACTGTAACGATTTAAATGTATAAAAGAATATTCTTTCCTTATGAAACAAAGAAAATATAATCTTATTGACCGAATCTGTCAGAATCCTAAATATCGTAAAAATTCCTTATTACGTATTTAAAATAACGTACAAAATTCATGTTAAACCTGTCGTATCAAACTGACTATGTATCTAATAAAATGGAGTCGATCCTAGTAATATTTTCGAACGAGATGGCACCGTCGCGCCAGAACTGTCTTCATCGAGGCGTGGCTCAATACAACGATGGCAATAAGTGCGTATAGCTTTAAATGTTAAATCTTGCGATATGCACTGCATCACCCTGTTCTGCCTACGTACATTCAAACGTGCCGTAGAAGGCGTAAGCCTGCCTAGTTCCACGGCGTGTGCACTCGCCAATGGCCCGTGCCAATGTGAACACGCCCCTTTCCATAGCCACACCCCAACCCCTGTCGTTTAATGCCGTACTCTCTCGAGCGTGCGCATGCATGCACACGCGTTCAAATGAATTTATCGCGCATGCGCATATCGTCTTTCGTTAAACTACCTCTGCATTGCTAACGCACGACTAAGTGGGGATTAGTTTTTAGAGTGGGGATGACTGGCTTCCGAATCATGAATATTACGCAAAGGAATATGTGTAAGATCTGCAGCGCACCAATGACAAGGCCACTTTCTCACTACATCTTTCGCTCTGTATGCAGGGCTTACACAGAAAACGATGGTGGCTCTGTTCCTTGTGATGCTACGACAGATGTATACACACGCGCTGGCCACGCGTACAGTCAAAGCAATTCCTCGGTACAGGCGAACGCGCCCGGATGGAAGACTATAGCCGTAGATTTCTTATTTCTGCTCTGGTAAATCTGTCGTCTCAGTCAGTGAGCCAACGAAAGGCGAGCCGTGCAGCAGTGACCGTGTCCATGATTGTTTTTTGTTTCGTTTACCACACGAGAAAAAGTACATCTACGGTGATTTGTTTAATTAACTGTTTAAACCGACAACCCACGAGTACAGTGTTTAAACAAAGATACTTTGGGTAATCGCGCGTAACTTGTCTTTTGACATGTGTGTGTTCAGCTTGCGTACATAACAGAGTGGAAATTATGCACTGTTTTTTAAATTAAATTTACTCCATTTAATTCGGGTAATTCGTCTTTTGAAGCTTTCTTATCTGATAGCGAATTATTGTTCGAGCTGCATGAAGACTTCGTCCTAAACTGAGACGATCACGTGACTTTCGTTGCATGCAGCCGACGGCTACCCTCTACTGATTACCTTATGGATCCTACCGTGCACGGTGAGCTATTATTTATTACAGAATTTCGTTTTCTTAATGGGTAGTCTTTTAATTGGTATTGTCGACTGTTTTTTTTTTATTTAATTAGAAATATTTGTATTCTGGGTATATACGTATATGAATATTTCGAATTAAAGTGGACATTCATATTTCCCGCTCATTTCGATTGCTGCTTTCATAGATTGAGAAACGTTGGTAGTAATGAACTTCGTATTATTGATTTATTGTCAGTGACAATGTATTCATTTCATTCGTACAACATCGTTACATAATGACCGAGTTCGACAGTTTCCAGTTTACTCTTATCAGAGGTTATTGGATTTTATCAAATTTTTTTTTCTTATACGCTACCGTATTAATGAGTGATTATACCTAATATATGTATTAATTATATGTTTATTCAGAGTATGCTTTGTTCAAACTTATTCAACTCCAAGGTCTTTAATTGCAAATTTAAGTGTGTTATATTAACACGTGTACACGCGTGTTGTTAAATGACACACGTGATGGAAATGAATAAAAAGTGACTAAGGAAAAAATAAAACACGCGTACATATGTTAACATAACGTATTTAGATTTGCAGCGATAAAGCAATGATTAGTATTTGAAAAACAATAAATTCTACTAAAAATAACAAAAATTCTATGAAAAGCCACAAAGTCATTGTTACTAAATTTTGTTGTTGTCTAAATTCCAACCATTGCTCTAACAATAAAAATGGAAATATCTTCTTTATCATCCAATGACAGAAAAACGAATAAGTATTTTAAAATACGTAATTCAAGTATATCCTGAAATGGATAATCTTTCCGTTGCATTTGTTTAAACAATTCGTATACGCTCGTATAAAAATAAAGTTTACACTTGAAATTAAAACCAATTGCCATGTAATTTTTGATTATAAGATGGTAAATTAATATTTGGATATTTCATTCGTAATACACGTGACATCAAGCATGAGAACTCGCGAGTGTTATCGCGTGTATTCTTATTAGTATGTCAGTTGACATACATTTTTACAATAGCCCCTGTAGACTTGCTGATTACATTATTGCGCGCTGATACAATGCTAAGAATATTGGTATATTCTTAAAACATAACACAATCAATAATCACAATCAAAAAATTTTTTTTATAATTATACATATATTATATTTATACGTATTGCCTAGTAAACGTCGCAGAGTAACGGCCGCTTATCGTAGGCGTCACGTAGACGAGCAAACATTAAGAAACCATCGATATTTCTGTCATTACGACTCGCTGCGAAGAAACTTTACATAATGAAAAAAAAGTTATCGATACTCGACTTCGATTCATTCATAAATATTACATCTTGTGGAAAGTAATTGGAAATTGTGACCTCTCATTCGCTCTTTGTAACTCGCATTCCTGATTACGTTGCATTCGGTTAAGTTTACGATATCCTTTTAACCAGTATTAATTTTAAGGGTCACGTAACCAAACGATGAATTTGAAAGATTCTCGTAAACGAGTAAACATTATTTTCTATCAATTCAAGGTATTATTATTACTTCAAATAATTGACTGGTGCGACAATAGAATTAATATTCTGCTTCGAGAAATTCTCTTCCTTCCGGTAAAAAACATTGTCTATGACATCCTGCAGAAAAGGTGCAGTCCATATAGGTCAACATCTCGAATTCCCTCAGAAATGCCCGTAGCCTAGAAGCAGTTATAGATTCATTAGCGTTCAATTAGTACTATTTGCTTGAAATAAACATTAAACACAGCTTTTAAAAGCGGTTCACATCAGGCCGAGTCTCAGTTGACAAAGGACTGCTCAAACACTCGGAATTAGCTCCCGAAAAAATTCAAGAAGGTCTTTCCTACAGCTTTCGGCACCTAAGGTCCACCCATTCGACCAGGACCATTTTTACCTCAAGGACTCAGTTTTTAGGTCCTACAACTACAAACCCGATACCTGGGCTATTGCCCGTAAATATATGTACACATAAGAACACGTACTGTCTAGCGCCGGCGCCATCATGTCAATTTAACCGTTTCTCGTGCATCCTTACGCTATATTTGGATCACCCAAAATTACCCCTTTTTCACTTTTTTCCCCATTTTCTATAAATTTCTAATGGTCTATAATTTCTAATTTCTTGCTCAGCTATCAAGTTGTCACTCACTTTACGTCATTTGGAGCACCTACTGCTATCGTCACAAATAACTCATTTAAAGCTAATTCTCATTATCTAGAAAACTATCTCAGGTCGACCAATGTAAATCAGTATCCAGTCTATTCGCGACGTTAGATACCTACTTTGAAAAACAATGGCAGACACTATGTAACTTGAACATTGGCGCTTGCATAGTCTGGCTTTGCACCTGTCCAAGTCATCAAATGGGCACTCGAGTATGGCATCGCGAAGCACGACAGAGAAGGTTAGGTTGAGTTGGCGGGTACCTCTTACTGAGCGTGGGTGAAGATATGGTAATGTGCGATTGTAGATATGGTAGTCAAGCTATGTATATATATTATAAATATAGGTATACAGCATATATTCGCCCAACTTCGACTGCCATGCACATTATCTACGGCTATTCCGATACGCGAAAAGTTTATATGGGCAGTGGAACGACGAAGGCTGTTGAAAAAAAAGAAACGTGGGATCGAGTGTACCTATAGACTCCATTTTTATTGTTTACTCGATTTTTCGTGAAGGGGTTCGCGCCGCGCTAATAAAATCACCAGCCAATTCCCCCTTTATGATTATATGCCATATGACGAACGCTATTTATTTTTACACTACACACGTTTGCCCGTGTTCTCCCCTGGCGGGAATGGACGAAGAAAGGGTTAGAGGGGGAAGTTTATACATAAAAGAAAATTGAGCCAAAGGGTTATGCAAAGAGATCAAGGAAAATATTGTACGCGTGGTATAGACGTAACTGGCACGATCGATGATGATTGATTCATCGGATTGCTTGATTAACTCTTCACCACGATTCGCGCATGTGCTTACTGCGCCCATACTCCTTGTTTTTCTGAATTAAATGATATATACGTGTATGCTATACCTACGCTATAATAAACTGCCTTGATATACATATATACAATATATACATTTGGTGAAACTGCACAAGAACTGGGAAATGACGGCAAGTACATTTACATATGCTTCAATGTTCCACATAAGTGATGCATGTATGACAAATAAAAACAACTTATAATCATAAACAAACTTATGCGCGTAATGTATACAGATTTTATTTCCTGACGCGAAGACGTCCCATTAATGTCGGACGTATATCTGTCGTAATTTCGGCGCAAGTTCGAAATCGTTTTATCGTATAGTTATCATGAGCTTTTAGACTCGCTGATTGCTGAAAGCTGTAGAAGAGAGTTCGTTAAATATATCAGTAGTTTACAAGCAAAGCTATCAATTCAAATAACGTGCAAGCGTATACGCACACTGTACCTATATTATTCAGACGGTACACCGTGTTTATAATAACTCGCGTTCGTCAAGTAGACGAACATGAAGGTACTGAAAGAGGAAGGGAGTACTCGAGTAAATCAAAGATCTGTTTATCAAAGGCCCACCAGAGTATAAAGAAGAAGACGAAGCAGTAGGTGAAGGAAGAGGAGGCGAAGGAGGAAGAACGAGCAGACAACATGGGGTGGATAATTAGTGGGTTAGATGGTAGACAAACACTGGATGCGTTATAGGTGCCTAAATAAAGCACATGTTCAACGGGTGACACTGACATCCATCACTTGAATGAACACGCCCACTTCGAACCTACCACCTATACTGCTTTCTGTTCGGGTATATGCCTCTCTTTCTCTCTCTCTCTGTCTTACCTCGGTCAGCCTACCTACTCCTCACTTCACTTCACGGCGCTTCGTCAGAGGACTTCGTCGAGTGTGACTACAGAGCACGGTGAAGGCTGAGAATGGTTCAGAAGTGGCAAGGGAGTGAGAGACAGTGAACATTGATGGTTTAGTTACTTGTGGTTGAAATGTATGTATGTGTGTGTATATATATATATATATATATATATATATATATATATATATATACACATATGTCACTCGTATGTACTATGGTATATAGTCTTCTTGGTTAAACACATGTATTACACGCGTGTAAACCGACTACACGCGTCGGCTTCTTTGATCTCGACCATTCATCACCCCTCGCGAGAAAAACTCTAATAATATTACATGCGAACGTTTTTACGTGTAAGTGTCGTGCAAGAATTTACAGAACGATCGCATAATAATAGATAACGTATGTTATACTTGAAATTTGAATCTCCGGATAAATGATGGTTGTCGACATTTCGCAGTCTGTTGTACCTGTAAAGACAGTAAATGCATCTCGTATAGCGCGTATAGGCAGTAATCTTGAAACGTTATTCGGAGAATTTGTAGACGGTATTAAACAGTCGTTCTGCACGTGCTTGGTACCATTAAATAGTAAGTATGATAAAAAGAGGAGAATTATTATAGAGAAACGAGCAACGAAACAAACGACAAGGAGCATCGGGGTCGAACAAACGAAGAAAATGAATAAAGAGAAAAGGAGTAACGTCGTCGAGCCAGAGAGAGGGAAGGAGAGAGAGAGAGAGAGAGAGGACAAATCCTTGCGCAAAAACACGTCTCCGTCGTCGACGAAACTCTTCTGAGAAGTTAGTGAGTGAAGGAGGGACTTGACTTGGTTGGCCATCTACCCCTCGACCAGTGACTTTTCTTACTTGTTGTTCTTTGGGTGAAAGGCAGTGCGCCTTAAATCAGCTACGCTCCTGGTGCGATGGCACTTTCGGCACTTTTTGCTCGATGAAAAATGAACTAGACGTTTTGCGTTTGACGGTTTTCTCACTGCCGGAAATCAAAGCGAGGTTGGGAACGGGAATGGATATGTATAAGAAGGAAGTGGATATCATGTTGTAGAGTCGATAGAACGTGAACGGTATATATATATATATATATATATATATTATATGTATACATACCAATAGTTATATACGGTTAAAGATAGCCCCGTGACCCCTAACGCGTTGGGCCTATAACGGGGTTGTCTTCAAGCCAGGAGAGAATGGGGTATTGCAACACGCATGGAATGCAGTAAGGGGCAATTGCTAGGGCAGCAGTTCGCTAATTAAGGGTTACTTTGGGGCGGCTGAAGTTCGGCTCGGTTCGGTAATGCTTTAACCCTCTTGGTGGCTTGCAATCATCGCTGAGATGCGTGCATCTCATTAGAGAACCCTCACAGGCAATTTAGCACGCGTGCCCTGGGACAGATAAATGGGTTTCCTTGGGATATGCGCCATATTGCGGATGCTCGATATCTTATAGTTTATTTTGTGGGTTCGTGTAAGGTTCTTATGTCACTTTTTTTTGTTCAATAATCATGATATTGCCTGGTTTGAATTTAATTTGATTTTTAGATTTAATAATGTGATAAGTCAAATGTTTAAATTAATGAGAAATATTGTGATGTTCCGATGTTAATGTGGGTTCAGGGTTCAGGTACAGTCTGACGGACTCGAAAACGGATACTCGTGTTCGAAATAAGAGGAAGAAATAAAACAAGGATTTATCGAGAATTTTAATGGCCCATAAGGTTACCCCGTAATCAACTTCGACATGCCGCTTATACGCTCTAGGGTTAAGGGGTCTCAGTGTTACCGACTTCCATTTTACAAAATTGAATCTCGAAATTCTGGTCGACCGCCGTTATACTTTGGATGAACACAAACTGTATTTACGTATACTGAAAAGTCCAGATCACACTTAATATCATAACAGACCGTAAATGCATAAAGAAATAAATTCACCTGTTTCATTAATCGTGTTTCTCAATTATATCGTGTGTAATAAAATTCATGGTTCAAAGGTTCCTTTCATATGTTTCAGACAGCAACGGTGGTGGTGTCGGAATGGTTGTGGGTCCTGGTGCTGGAGGTGGTGGTGGCGGCGGACCCGGTGGACAGCAACAGCAACAATACGGCGAAGTTAATCAGCTGGGTGGTGTTTTCGTGAATGGCCGACCCTTACCCAATGCAGTGAGACTGAGAATAGTCGAGTTGGCGCAGCTGGGCATAAGACCATGCGACATATCGCGTCAACTACGTGTGAGCCATGGATGTGTGAGCAAGATCCTGGCACGATATCACGAGACCGGAAGTATTTTACCAGGAGCAATAGGAGGCAGCAAGCCACGAGTGACCACCCCCAAAGTCGTTCAATATATCAAACAACTGAAGCTCAAGGATCCAGGAATCTTCGCCTGGGAGATTCGTGACAGATTGCTCTCGGATGGCGTATGCGACAAATACAACGTCCCATCGGTGTCCAGTATCTCACGAATCCTGAGGAACAAAGTGGGTGCAGCTGCGGCCGCCGTAGCTGCCGCGGCCATTCATCATCATCCGCATCATCCGGCCCACCATCATCACCATCATCATCACCTTTACGCAGCCGCAGCAGCAGCGGGGGCGGCGCTGTGTCCGGTTCCTTATCCACCGACGCCGTATCACGCAAGTCCCCCCTCAGTAACGCATCATCATCACCATCATCAAGGTGAGTGGAGATAGCACGGAAGAACACCGGAAGCTACTACGCTTACAATCATTGCGGTGGAAGAACGACCAAGAACAGCTTCCATGTACATAAAATCATCTTCGATGTTATTTATGACGTTCACGTGAAAATAATGATTAATTAGAATGACAATGATTTTCGTGTTGTCGTATTAAGAAAAAAAAAACCTCTGGAAATTCTTCCGCCGCGAGTGCGTCGATATACGTCGTCGAGAGTGTTGTTATTGAGTAGAGCTCGGTTTACAGTGGGCCTGACGGCGCCGTCGGCCAGCAAGTTATCGCCGTCACCGCCGACGCTTACCAATCATCAGACGAACAACGTACTTCAATGGCCGAGTCCTCATACCGTGCATGACATTTTGGCGAACAGTGTCACGACGGTGCCGATCTCGAATTCTTCGTCATCGAGCTCTTCGCTTTGCGCCATCATCAACAATAATAATAATCATCATCATCATCATCAGCACAATGAGAACAACAATGATAACGGTGGCGCGACTGGTGGCAACAATAATAATAGCAATAGTAACAATAATGCATCATCACCGACTGGTTATCATTCTCATTCAAATCATTCACATCATCCACATCATCATCATCACCAACAGTATTATGCCTCCGCACTTTATCATCGGCATCATCATCATCCCGGTGCCGTCACCACTCTAGCCACCAGCATCGCGACGTCGGAGTCCCTTTCTGTACAGCCAACTATGATGCAAGCTTCCAATACCAGTCAACCGGCTAGTCCGTGTAATTAGTGCAGATGACAATTGTGTTTTGAAACGATTTTATTAATTGAATAGTATCGTTTGCTGTGAGTGATGTACTGATGCAAATATCTTTTTGTTATGGAATCAAGTGATTTCGTATTGCAGGATTTTATCTGGTAGTTGCAGAATTATAACTATCCCGGGTGGGAGAAGCTGATTAAAATATTTAACTACTATCGTATTGCTGCAATCATCGATAAAAGTGTTGAGTTCTTTTGATAAATGTTATGTTGTGCTAAACATTAAATTCGTGGCAGGACATTTTTAGACGAGTGACGTTGAAAATGGTCTGAATGCTGTTGAGGTGTTGAGATAAATGTAAATACATTGAACTATGAATGAAAAAGTCAAATTTGAAAATATAACAAATCTCTTGTGTTAGACCTACGTTCAAACGTACTTATGGGAATCAAAAATAATGATACGTTACATTAAAGTACACTAAGAATCTTTCGTTACCGAAGCAATTCAAGCACATTAAATTGTATCGATTCGATTATATTATATTTTACTGAATTGGTAATATAATTCTTGGCAACAACGAAAATTTAGGTAAGTAATGAGATATGCCTGGAATGCAGAATATAATAAACAGATGGAGTCAATTCTGAAGAATATGTATCACGAGAAAGATATGATATACATATATGTATGTTTATATCTACTATCGTAATTTCTTTGAAGAACAGTAAATGAATATTTTGTACTTTTGGTATGAATTTCATTATTTTTTATAAAACAATTCTTAATACCTCACATTGGTGCCAAAGCTATTGACAAAAAATTTATAATTTTTTCAAAATCAATTATAAACTCTCGTATCAGCAGTGCGAATATTGTTGTAAGACTGCAATATTTAATAAAACCGTAAGGAATCGTGCATTCAGCAAATCTACCGTGCGCGCTTTTAAGATTTAGTTGTCGACGAGTGCAATAAATCAGCTTTCTAATCGACGAAGGTATACAAAATAGGTATTCAATTTGCTCAACGCCATAGCGGCTTGTGTTCACGCATTACGCTATTGCGTTTAACCTAGTACAGTGCTGCTTTGTGTATTATACCTGCATTCATATATGTGTACAATCTGGCTACCTACCTAACCTAACCTAACCTACCTACGAGCCTGACTGACTGCCTAGGGCAGTATAGCAGTCGTGCAATAATTATACTTGTAAGAGGGAATGACTGTGAATATATGGATATGTGTATACAATGAACGTTTGTTTTAGCGTGCGTGAAATGCGTGGTAGGAGGAATATGTGCGTTATGATGACGTTACAATTATTGTTATTTATTGAGTCTACGAGAAGAATATGGCGCGCCATACCTGGACACACCATTTTGACTGCCTTGTAAACGTGCCTTAATTTATTTCGTTGACAATTGCAGGCGAACCTGTGTTATTCACGTTTAATACATTTAATTACGATACTTATATTTCCTACTTATTATTATACCTTTCGGCTGATACTTGCAATTCCAATCGGTCGTGCATATTGTCATTTTTATTATTACTTCAAGTGTACTTTCTAAAAGCAGTGATTTTTAGTGTGGTAATTCAAATCCGTGTTATATTTGTCATTTATTGTGCTTTCCCTATATCGCGTTTCGTTAAAAGGAATTATATATGGCACGTCTATTAACACTAGCACAATTTATAATATCAAGTAGGAAATCTTATATTAAATCTTAAAAGATGTTATATTTTATTTAAAATACGATTGATATTTTAGTATAGTAAAAGTAAGATCATGCCATGGTACAAGTTACGCAATATACGATCGTGCTACAATCAAATGAGCAATTTTTATTTAAACATCCCGTATACCCTTCTTCACTCAAAAAACAGACATTTTCTATCGTATCCACATACATCAACCAACTGCTCAAATAGCTGTCGTCTTGTTCAAAAAAGTAAATTTCATTTTGAAATGATAACTATATTCCTAATTTGATAGAAGTTTTGACAAAGTAAATAATATATTAAACTCATGAAATATAATGTTTTTAAATACGTGTATAAGTCCGCGAACAGTTAAAGATATGAGAAATAAAATATAGGGAACTCTGTCATGGAATTAATGCGATTGGTCGGTTCAATTTTAAGTTCCAGTGAGACAGCGATTTGATTGGTCGAAATCACTATTCCCTGTTCCTTATATCTTGTTCCCTTCGTTGAACGGTGAACCTTAAATATACAGTCAATTCTAAAATTAGGAGAAACAACAGAACGCTAAAGAATATAAGATAAAAAACCTAGTAGCACAAGTTGAATATACCCGCCACATGTAACGTAAGTGGACTTTCCCATGGCGCATGCTCAAATCGTATCCCGACGCGTTTTACGGGCTTTATACTTTATGTAATGTCGGATCGGTAAATGATTGCTCGTAATTCATCGTACCGACCCTCGCAGAAATCATTCGTGTTTGAAGTCTCACTGGAAATACCGCAGGGGACGAAGGTTGATTTAAAATGCGGTAGCGTGTCGCTAAACTAATGCGATAAAATCGCGATATAACCAATGTCGTTCCCTATGAGAACTTCACTACTCGTCAGAAAAAACAAAGGCACCGTCCATCGTTTTTGACACAGGTAATAGTTATACTCCGTTTAAAAATTACAGTCGCTACGAGCAAAAAGGTTTCCCATTATAACCTCGATACAAGCACGTATATATATAGCGATTAACATCAAACAGAAATAGAATTTATTACAAAACTCGTTGTTGCGTAATTAATATTGGAATTGGGTAATATCTGTGTTTTTCCTAGTTCAATTTTATACAAAGATAATTATAGCTTTTCAGATTAATTACGTGTCATTAATTTGTATACGTGTGTAAAAGTGAAATTGTACAAATACATATGTCCACGCATTTACAGCTTACAGTTACAGCTAGGGCTCTCGATATTAATAATTTTCGTCATCGTTAGTTTTCAGATTCTAGAATTTTGTTGTCATAGTTTTCGGAGCCTACGATAATGACGACAAACCCCTAGACTCCGAGAACTGTGACAAGGAACTCTTAGACTGCGATAAGGAATGTTTGAAAATACAAACGCAATACTGGGAGTAAAACTGTGGTTTGTAGTACTTTTACCATACATTACTTTTGGAAACGAATTAATCTGGCTGAAAAGGGGTTATGTACCACATGCTCCTGCCATTTCACATGATATTCTTTAATTAATTTGCTGAAACTGCCTAAATTGATATCATACTCTTGCTAAACTAACCCATATTGCAAAGTCTTGCCGATGCGTAAATATTTACCCGCACTTTACATCATACAAGCATGCACATATGTATTTGCACAATTTTATTTTTACACTCTTATCATGATTAATGGCTCGCAATTAATCCGAAAGGCTATAAATATTTTTATAAAATTGAACACTAAACACTAATGTATAATGTCAAACATTATTTAACACATTTTACCTACTTGATGTTATAAACAAATGACTTTAGGCATATACCTACATACGTAATATAATTAAGCAAATACAAGCAAATACAAGCAAATAAGTGGCTTGGCACGTGCTGTGTCGGTTATAAAAGCAGACGTCGCGACGCCGTCCAATCAGCGTTGTTCGAGCGTGAAAGACCTCCCTCCTTCATGAAATTAGACACCCACTTCGTGCCTGGATTATTTTCTCTGTTTTACCACGACTCTACCCTCCTGTGATGGACTTGACGCCTTCAACCATAACCGAACTTGACTTCTTGTATGACTACGCAATTTTGCCACCTTCCCATTCGGCGAATATTACCGTATATATTTTATTAAAAAAAAAAGGTTATTTCTTATATCCACTATATATAAAGAATTACTTAGGAAATTAATAGAGGAAAATCCAGGGTGAAACATTACTCTTCTTCTTTTTCTCTAAACGTCGTTTGAGGATAACGGGTTGAACTTTTTGGTAGTTTTAAATGACACGAATAAAAGAAATATTCTGCCTCGTGTCGACACGACCTATGAACCCTGGTACGTCTGGTTTCCTCGAAGTCTGCCGAGTAGGTAACGGATAAATCGGTTATTCCAAGGAATCCTTTAACTCCCGGCTAGCGGAGACGTTCAAAGCCTCATCCTCGGGGTGAGTGGCAAGTTGCAAACACGCGGAATTATAGAACATTTGACCTTACGGGGTATTTGTGCATATAGTCACCACATAATGAGGACTGCGCGGCGCGCCAAACCGTCCCTTTGAAATTCGAATAGGCTCGCTACTCCGCCCTAAGATACTCTATTACACTAGTCACTTAAAAGAACAGCGACAACCCTTAGAACCACGAGTTGTTACTTCAACGTTCTCTAGAAGAACGGATCAGTTTTCCTCAGCACCCCCTTTGTATATTAAAAAACGAGAAGCAGCATTTTATCTACAGGTACGACTTACCACATGACAGAATGAAATTAATCCATAAATTTTCGATCATTAATTTTTTTAATCCTATAAGACAGAAAAAGTCAATCGCGAATTCAAAAATTCTTGCCAAAATCGTTAACGAAAGAATCCCTATAGAAAAATCGTAAACTAATCTCGCAAGTGGTCGTTATGCTAACCGTTATTGGTGCGGTCTCCTTTACAGTAGAAACCAGACGTGTCCAATACGAATTAGGTAAGGTTATACTTAATATGGGTAATGTACATATAGAGATAAGGTTAGGTATACCTGCATTCTAGAACGGACCATTAAAAGAATTAAAAAAGAAAAACCATTGATTTACGATGGTCGATGATACATTCGACGTCGTCGAAAACGTTACTCGTAGTTCCGGAAGAAGAAATTACTCATGGATGCGGTGCCTCATAAAGTTGGCGTCGGAAGGGAATATTTTTTTTGTTACCTCTCACACGTTCACGGAAAGTCAACTAAGAAAATTTCGTATAACGATGCATGCGTATACAATGTTCTCTTGTTCGTGGATCGCGAATTCATTACCAACACGAAGACACGTCCTCGGAGAAAACGTTTATTCTTGCCGCGGTGCACGCGAGTGCAGATGCGCTCCGCTCGATTAGCAGCTGCGCCATGATAAAGTAGCACTAATAAATTAGTCCGTTACTGAAACTTCGTAAAAGTCGAGAAAGTTGAACAAGAAGTTCGCTATGGGTAATTTGTTTAAGAACTTAACAGGAGTATACGAGAGTCAAGCTCATTTATTTGAATCCAATAAGATAAATTATAATAATTTCCCCTCCCAAAAAAAAAAAAAGAAAATCTCATACATTCAAATAAGATCAATCTTCAAATATATGTTTTAAACCAAGATAAACGAATTCGAAGGTCAAAAATAATATAACTAACTATATACTTCTTTTCTTATCAAACGGTTAATGTTAATGGATTTCAAACCAGGACTCGTCTTATCTTAAAAGAAGAAAGGTCACCCCTTGCTACAAGAAAACAAAGTCAGAAGTATTCAAGAAAACGAAGAAAACCATACATTTTTCTTCGGAATCTCACCACGATTTGCACCTAGCTGCAGCAGATGCTCCCAGCTCACCGAGAAGTAAAACGTGCACGAAAAGAAAAAAAAAAAGGAAGAACCTCGGGTAGCTAACATAAGAAGAAAGTAAAAGCGGGTACGGGAGGAGAAAGGGATGTTCTATATAATATCTAAAGGCAGAAGTACTAGCAAGCTTAGCTACCAGGGGCGTTCCGCCATGCAAACTCGGAATACAGCTAATGTGTCTCTGCGCCGTCGTTTCGTCTTCTCTTCTCATACCCGCCGCTCGACGACCGTCTTCCCGCTTCCTTCGAGTGCGGCTCCGTAGAAGAAAAAGAAATAGATTAAAACCATCGCGCCATCGGGCATCGGTGGCACAGCGCATAAAGCATGTGCTCCGTGGATGCCGTTCCTCGAGGAGGATACATGAGAGGCGCCGACGCGAACTGGGGTCGCAAGGCTATTTGTACCCTGAACAGAGAGGACAACTCAAGACGTTCTTAATTACGCGGCCCGCCCTATCCTTCCTCTCTTACCCTTATGACTTTGCCACACGCACCTACGCATATGTCCATTTGAAATTACCAAGCGAATCCTATAGGTATATAAAAGATCCCGACTGGTATAAGATACGACAGACGCCATCTTGTATCAGAAAAAATATTGTCAGTTGTTTCATATATATATATGAACACATCGATATCGTATAAATTTATAGGTTATAAGTAATACATTTATATTTCTTTACGAATTCAATAATTTCTTTGATTTACTTCGTTTTGCCTCCAGGAAAATATACAAATATGGATGATTCAAACAGACGGTCATATTGATCCTCGTTTGTCCTTATTGTATTATGTAAATAAAAAATACTGCACTTGTCTTTATTGCCGTTTTAGATTTCATAAAACCTAAACGAAAATCATTTTGTATTATATATTTAAACGAGGAATTCCTTGTAGATATTATGAGAGAATACAAGAGAGGCGTATCGAGGCGAAGCGACGCGCGATATCAGTTGCAGGGGTCGCCGCTACTACAAGCTCTCTACTCTCGCGCGATAACCTCTTGATAACCCTGTCCCCTATGTAATATGTTATACACATTACATTTTTAGCTTTTAA
Source organism: Hartigia nigra (assembly GCA_031001745.1). Taxonomy (NCBI): domain Eukaryota; kingdom Metazoa; phylum Arthropoda; class Insecta; order Hymenoptera; family Cephidae; genus Hartigia; species Hartigia nigra. The sequence continues at coordinate 504,268 of JARPRG010000370.1, forward strand.
CATTATTGTATATCTTCAATCTTCTAGGTAAGCATTTGCGACTTCGAGGACACTTAACTCGTTATCCGCGCGTAACGATTTATCCGCGCTGTAATAACGTCACTGGTTATCCAAGCAGTGATAAATATATAAACAGACGAATTAATATTAAACATTTATCGAAGACCTTCCTCCTTTTACAGGTTTTATCCTTGTTTGTACATATCCTCAATGACAGCGAAAATAAACACGTGCTAACGTTATTGTATACTTCAAAATTTTCTAGCTCGCGTACGTGCATTTTACAATTTTCTGTGATTCGCAAATTTTACTGACGCGTAACGAATTTTGTGGTTTCAATGGAGATAACTCAAGGATATTTGAGATACGGTAATCTGTTTGGTCACATGTACTATAAGATAAATTTATCATCGTTTTTAATAGCGGAAACTAGTGACAAAAGTACGGTCATTGATGTGCATGATAACTCATAATTAATGGTTAATTAACTTTTAGAGGACGGACGGATTTTTTAACGACTTCTACAGTTTTTTACTTAAAAATTTAATACTTATTTTAAAGGGATACTGTAGGAAAAATATGAGAGTGATGTAAAGCCGAAAAATCGGCTTCCCGTCTTCTAGAGGTTACACAAATTATATCCGAAATTCATAGTTAAATGTGCGATAAAAAAGAAAAAAAATGCACTTATTAAATTCGAAGCTAAAAACCAAATATAGACCTATAAAATCTATGCATTTCTATAGAATTTTTAGTTCCTAGTTTATATGCTTTATCCTTTTTTTTTGTCTAAAACTTTAAGCAGGAATGATTGTCATTATTTCTCATGTTAGTACAGTATAATGGATCCCTGTTATCAATAGATGGAAAAAGTATTTTTTTTTTTTTAGATTACCAATTTCTTACGCTTATCCGTTATGCGGTTGCTCTCCATTTTATAGAAGAAAACACTGAGTTTTATTTAGTTTGCAAACTGACGGCTGATTTAATTAAAGATTTTTTGTACGGCACCACGTTATTGGTCGTGTGTAGGCCTGTTGCGATTTTATTGCAACTCGTTCTTGATCACTACGCCTCTTTTTCTTCAGTTCCCCCACCCGGCAGGTTTAGTCTTACACGTACCAAATGCAATCCGCATACTTACAAATCGTTGTTAAAACAGTCCAATCAGAAATCTTGGTATAATTTTATGAAATTACTTATCTCTTAAATTAAATACCTTCTAATAAGACTCTTGATTCCTTTTGAATTAAGCGCCTTAAAGTATAAAGTGCAAATCGAAAACCTGCTGTTAAAACTTCATTCCTATAGCAATTTTTTCATCAGGAAAAATGATATGGAAATTGCGGTACCATTTAATTGTATCCAATACACAAAGGCTATATTCTTTTTATGATATGAAAACTGGGAAATTGTATAATTAATAATATTGAGAAATCGAGTTCTTTTATTCGTAATTGCTAGAATTAATTTAAATGCTAATTCTGCTTCAGTGTTAATGGTGCTGCCATCTCTGTACTATGTTTCTAGTTAAATAGATATAAGTTACCATATGATACCATTGAGACTGTGTCATGAATAACAAAAGCTAAAGTGATAAGATTAATAATTTATCTTATATATTTACGGTAGCATATTCGTTAACATTTATTTTTTCTTACGTCCAAGTAAATACGTTACCATGATATTCTTATGAGTATTATATGTATATACAAGACAAAAACTGCGAAACATAAATTTATTTTGGAGATTATTAGAGCAGAGGATGTTCTATTGGAATGAGATTATTTGGTAGTATTACTCTAAGGAGTTGAGCATAAGTAATTGTTTGAGTACTTTTGTCTGACTGGTCTCTCTAATTTCCCCAGCTAGAAACATCTCGTCAACCACAGTATATACCTGAAAGAAATATTTGAAATATCATAAAACACTATCAATGTATTTCTTCTTATTGCATTTAAATAGACGAAACAAACCTTGTAGAAGTTGAAGACCAAGTCCAATTCACAAACATTGTGAAAGTACTCATTTAATACTTCAACAAAATTGTGAATTGCTTCTAAATAACAAAGATTATTGTCATTCACATCAACACAAATACAAAAATATAGTCCAGCATACCGCCTGTAAACTATTTTGAAATTACGGAACTGTAATGAAAAAAAGTAATTAGCAACGCATTGGCAACTGATTATTCAATAACATTTAATGTTCACCCATTACACGAACCTCAACAAAATTGGTGTGCTTGGCATCTCTAACCGTTACCACAGCATGCACCTCTTCTATTAATTTCTGCTTTTCGTCATCATCAAAGTTCATATACCACTTTGCAAGACGAGTCTTTCCTGCTCTGTTCTGAATTAAGATGAATCGTATCTATGAATAAAGATTACTAGTATCATTAAGCATGTACTCATTTTTGTCTGTGCTTAAGTATTACTTGACAGAACGATTGCGATGCCGACTGACAGTTGACAAAAATGACAGGAATAATTTAACAATTTCATCACGCATTTAATCACGCATATCTTCTATCATATTCTAAAGAAAGTAACAATAAACGGTTACCTACAACCACTTTTCAAATACTTGCCATTCTGTATAAATCTCAGCAGTGACAACTGACACGAAAATGTTTTCTTCTGGAGTTAGTATCTTATGAACATCCGCCCTCTCGAGCTACGATGATAACTTTTACGCATGCGCCCCATAGTCACATATGAATGAAACGGTCGACCATGTCTTATGGCGCTGCCGCCGCTTCTCGCACCTGAGACCCAAACTACTTCTCCCTATCCGTAAAGTCAAATTTCCAATTACTTACTCAATCACCTCCTATTTGAAACACATGCAATCCAAACTACTAAAACTTCTATATCGCTTCCTCACCAACGCTAACATATCTATTTAAGATATCTAATTATTCCCATCCACATAAGTGCTACCTTGCAACTTCATTGCTCCCTTGCCCAGAGCTCACTCTCAAAGGGGTCTGTGAGCCTTAGGCTTTGGTCGGCTGGAACGCCACGGTGACGAGTCACCATGGCATTCCTCTCTCTGTTCCAGATAGCCGGGGATATTCACGCCAGACACCGTACTAAACTCTAAAAGAGAGGAACATGAAGAGGCTATTAGTTTATTGAAAACAATTTGCAAATGCCTAATTGGTAGTATATCACGATTTGTCCTTTACTCCTGTATCCATTTCTCAGCCAGTCACAGGATTTGGTGCTCGCAGTGCAGCAGAGGTATGATTTTTCGTACCTCGTGCATTAATTGATGACCACCATATGTTCTGATTAGGCTACCAATCGTCGGCTGCTCTTTCTGCTTCGATTGTAACCTCGTAGATCATAATCGGTTAAAAATTATAAGTTTTATCAGCAATAACCTACGTCCATTCCCCTGTATCCATTTGTCGGCCAATGGCAGCCTTCGGTTAGATTGTGATTCCGGATTTTGTTTGTTTTTCGGGATTTGGAGGGACCACCAAATGTTTTAATTATGATATTCGTGACCACCAAACGATTCCGCATCGATTGAGTACCTGAAAAATTGATTTTATGCAAAATAAAAAAAATTTCGGCTAACTTCACGGTCAAATTTTGATTAATTAATTAAAGAGAATGGTTGACCACCAAATGTTCTAATTAGACTACAAATGACCACCAATCGATTATGTATAATGTAAAGTTAAAACTTAATACAGGTCCCTACTACATGGTCTTATATAAAGAAACCTGCGGCCGCTTGTATAGGATGAACTCCCAATTGGTGCCAACATACATAAAAGAAAAAGAAGAAAGAAGAAACATAAGACGTTTGCGCACGTTGCCGGTCACTACGGAACTCTCTTCAATGGAAATGAATGGTCGAAAATTTAGTTTGGTAGGATAAAAGTGTAGCCCTTGATGCTACTTATTCTAATCGCGGGTACGTGGTATTGGCTGAGGTAATAGAAGTTTATGTTATACGCGGTGCTTGTTAAAGCAATAAATATATATTTCGGTTTTACAAGATCACAGATAGTCCTTCGCACTCTATGTCCTAATGACGAATTTTCATAGAAGGCGGGTTTTTGCCGGGCGCCCTCTGGGGCGTTCCTCAAGCTACCCGCGGCTGTCCGGTTGCGGGTGTGTTCGGCATGTTGCCGCTTCGGTGTCGCCTCGTTCCTAGTACGTCACAAAAGTTTCGTTCGTGGAAACTGTCCTTTAATGCGCGTGTTCCAAGATCAATATACCACGCTATCTATATACCGTGTAGTCGTTGCGTACTGTACGTGTTTATGACCGAACAACGGTTGACAGCTGTCAATTGAGCATAAGTTAGTAGTGAGTCACGACGCCTGTCACTTCTCCTGTTCTTCGATAGAAGAAAGAAAACTTCGTGGCCCGATAGGTAACGTGAATCCAAAGTATAACGGTTGCAGTCACGCGATCGGCATCCTCACCGCCTGGCACTCATTCCTAGCGTGAAAACGATTTATGCTTTGTGCCCTCCTTTAGAATCTCCACTAAAAATCACGTTTTTCGATCGAGAATTAAACGTTGGTCAGCTACAGGTATCGCACCACATCACCTACCCCTTTGTTCAGATGTCCAGGTATTTTTTGTAAGAACGCCTTTTACTTTCTTAGCACACACCTTGTCATGCTTATTCATGTCATACATGAATTAACTTTATGTATTTGTATTTCAGTGACATCGCCGGTATGGCATCCAGTTCTGTCAGCCAGGAAGACTTTGATAATGATTTTGAACTTACCTCACGCAGATCCAGGATCAGAACTGCACGGGCACGTGTAGTACCACCCAGAACTGGAGACGTGTCTTCCATTAATTTTCAAAGTGCATAATTACTTGGTTTTTGACTTTACGGTAATGCAACAGTTGTGTGGTTTATAAATGCGAAGAATGTTATTGGTTTTCAGAAAACACAGCTGAGGAGGAAGCTCAAGGTGTATGTGATTCCAGTTCAAACTGTGTTCTGTTACCGGAGCATGATGCGCAACAAAATAAACCTATTATGAGGAAACAAGATAAGCGAGTAACTGGTCGGTAAGTGGAATGTATAGTGTTGATTTTTCCAACAGGTAATTCACATGATCGAACGAGTGATGCGCGCAGTATTGAACTTGAGTTCTTTGTTTCTTAGAAAACTTTTGGTCACTTGACATTGTAACCTTCTAATAGTTTCTGGATTTTATTCTAGTTTCTTTAGTGTATCCTGTTTGCGCAGGCCAACGCACATAAACAAGGGAAAGCAGCAACGGGACAGAAGAAAGCTCAGGGAAAAGAGACGTAGCACCGGAGTAGTGCATTTGCCGTCTACAGAGGTAAGTCGCATACATTTCGGGTGAATATTTAATATTGACAATTTTGCATGCTCCTTCATTAATCGCAAAGAATTTTTCCCACTGAATGTAAAGTTTCCGTAACAAAATGCCATTCCATATTACACAATAGCATGTGCATTAAGTCACTCTCATAAGTTGCCACAATGTATAAGTATTCTAATTAAATAAGCATTGTGAGTATTCCTTAATTATTTTAACATAATTTCCATCAACCAAAGGAAAAACTTTACTCTTTTTAAACATACTTCAGTATCTACTTCTCGTAAGATATCAGGTGGTCCAAAGATCAACTCATTCGATATGCTTTTATGATTTTAATTCGACCTACTACAATTGGTACTATTCTTTCTGCTACGCTGGGACATTTATTAATTCATCCTTCGATAATCATTTGGCTGTAGTCAGGACGTAATTCATTTAATTATTTGGATGCATAGAGCACCGGAGGTAGTACAGGAGAAGACGAGGAAGAATTGAGCGGTACTTGTCTTGAAACGAAGCACAATACGCACCATAACGAGTTCCTTGATCACGAACTCATCGAAGTAAGTCCAATCAATAGATAAATCTACGTTATAGAGTCAATGATAAAAATACAGATGATCATAAACTCGCGATGAAATATGTTAACACAAATTAGTTTAAAGAAAGCCTGCCCAATACTTTTTCACTTGCCTTTTTAAAAAAACGAGGATCACTAAGGTCAAGAACAACAGTCTCTTTTTTTTCATTTTCTCTCAAAATTCAAAACAATTAAGTCCCATTCCGAAGAAGTGATAAACCACATTAGGTTAAGCATGTTTACGAAAGATACCAGAAATAGTGAGAGAGGAATGTCGCCCACTTTGCCATTTTCTAACACGTTATTAAATGCCCTTTGTAGCACCTCTATAAAATTATATTCCTAAATTAAGACAATGTATTGTACAAACTTGTCCGATCAATTTCTTTTCTCGAAAGGTTTACACCCATATACGTACAATGCAATTTTCTCTATGTTTCAGGAGAGGGCGACAAAAGTTTATGCGCAAAGAAGAAACAAAAGGTATGATGCTCGGCTGATTGATAAAGATCATTAGTGCTACTGCTGCTAATTGCGTAATAAATTGTCATTCATTTTTAGGCATTACCGTAGTTTGTGCAGGTCATGTACGATTAGACACGGCCGGTAAGTGCACTAGTGTACTCTTCAATGAGTATGGTTAGGCGCGACCTGTACGAAGAACGGTAGTGCTGTACCATTTGATTTTTACAAGAACAAGAAAGAAAGTTCTCGATGCATACGTATAGTTATGGAAATATCTGTATAAAAGATTATAAATGACACAAATCCATCATGAAAGTTTGAAAAACAAAAAGATATTGCATTGCTCAAAGGGCATGGAGAGTAATTAGCTAAGTATTTTTATGTGACAGAAAATTTTGAATGACACACAATCCTACAGAATAAAATTGTATAAACATATCGGTCGTGCCTAGTGTACGAAATATTTATTATTTTAATGAATGCACGCTAAAGCTACAATGTGTATTATTGTAAATAGTGTAGCTTATCTATCTCAATCTTTAGCTTTATCTTCACCTGCTTTAGCACTTTTTATTTTGACTCATCCAACAGCGAAGCTTTTTTTCTTAGGATTTGAGAGATTCGTGTCTTTAATTTCAGTCACTCGGATCTGGAAGCCGATGACGAGGAGTTTGATTCATTGAATCAATCCGACAGCGTGAATCAATCAGATCATGGAAATCATGAGCCACAGTCATCTTCGACTGTCAATAGACCTAGATTGCCTACACCTACCGGAGATAACCCGCACGAAGTAAGTCTTTCCCTCTCGAGAGGATAAAATTGATCGAAAATTATTATAAAACTCATGATTAAATCATATGAATTGTATACCGTCGATATTCTCCGATCTTATCGATTGACTCATTCGGTTTTTGTAATTTTATCTTAGATATTATTGTAGAAATCGAAACTGTGTCTCGGGAAAGGAGTTGACGATGACTTGTTATATTCTAAGTTCAATCATATGTTAATGATAATTACAGCTGATAGAGCGAGCACAAGAGGAAAACAGAAGACTGTTATCGCTACTGGAGGATCGGGATCATAAGATAATGGCTCTGGAGGCGCGTCTTCTTCAGCAGCAACACGAAATGGCCCTGGAGCGCGAACGACTTCGCGAAGAGAATGCAGCTCTCATAAGAGCAATGGCGGCTTTGGCGAGTAACTGAGAGAATCGAGTAAGAGAATTTGCATGTTTGTAAAATTTATCCTGTTGCCCTGCCAGAATTCCCCTTCCGCCAGACTTCTCGTGGGTTCACAATTAAACAAGCTATAATACATTAGTTAATATCGATTATCGAATTACTTATTAATCTTAAGAAGAATATCGATAAACACGGAAACTTTGAATTATTGTCATTTCAAATCGATTGTCGTATCGCGAATGTTGTTCCAGGAAAATACTGTGCACTTTAGAAATAATATTCAGTGTGCAAAAAATTGTTTATTCTTTGCGTAACAATTTCTGTCATTGAGATTCAAAGATTATTCCGTGTAATCTTACATCTTTTTTTGACTGGCTTCTTTTTCCACTGCCGTGACGTTATTCTTGGTTTATACCGGATGTACAATTATTCGGCTTGTTAATTGTCCAACTGAACTATGAATTTCGATCACGGACTTTTGGTATTCGTTATTCCTTTGTGTCGGGTTGAATTGCCAAGTTGAACGGTGAATAAAAAAAAAATTCTATATCTATAACGACGATAATGCAACCTTGTTATACGACTAGTTACAATTATATGTACGATATACTGGCCAGGATTATTGTTATATCATTACAATTCATGTTTTAGAGTACTATAGCTACTGATTATAGTAATGTAAATCAAGGAGCTTAATTACTTGTGCTAATGAGAGAACATGTCCTTCGGTGCTTTTGGTACATCGACCCAAAAGAATTACTTTGATTCGCTTGAATCTTGGATGCATCGATGCTGCAGTTGATCTCAATATTCTATAAACGCATGGAATGATTTTAACTTTCAATAAGGACAAGCCAAAAGAGAATCAATCAATCATTAAATAAGTGAGATGAACTTTATGATGAAAAGATTAGCAAGAAAAATGCATACTATTTGCAATCAGATTGAAGAAGATGAATCGTTTAGTGTCGTGGCCTGCACTGAATCCAATTAACGTATATATTCTTTAAAGAGATAACACAGAGGATGATACTGTATGTGAATTTAAAAAAACAAGATAGCATAACAGTAAGACATTGTACGATGAATTCTGGACTCATTTTGATGAACGAAGGCTAAAAAGTGGCTTGCGATGTAACATTATCTTTAGTTACTATTAGTTGTTATTGCGATTAATTGATGTATTAAATAATGGAAAAGGCAGCGAGAGAGACTGAGAGTAAGAAATAGATGAGAGTGCGTATGGTTGCCTGTTACTTTTATATTTTTTCTTTGGTTAGGAATGAATGTAAGATGGGAATGACTGAGATTAAAGAGGCATGCAGATGGGAGAGGTAAGAGAAAATCAAAAATTCTTGTATTTACGTTTTTCAATGGCAGCATATGCACAATCAATTATTATTATTGTTGTGACTGGTCGATAAAAGAGCGAATAAAAATATTATTTGGATTCAAGTGTCACCGAAGAATTTTTATTATAAAACAAATTCCAATATACACTTACCTCATGAAATCCCATCAAACACACAAGAGCGAGTGAGCCTGAAGCGGTCCTTACTGCTTCACGGCTTTTACCGAAAGGACCAGTAAAGGTTGGGTACTGGGTCGCTCTTGTGTTTGCTGGGATGATTGGTATACCTATACTGTGAGCTGAAATGATAAGATAACTAAACTGAATAAATAAGTTCAATTTGAAGATTGCATTTTTTTATTCATAAAATAACTAAATAAATTTTGATATAGTACAATACTCGCGCTCACGTACGCATAGTTATACAATATGTTACTCCTACATCATTCGCTACACGCAACTATATATTACAAAATCGTTGGGATCTGATTAGCGTTCTCATATATATATTCAGGCGCGCCTGTACGGTGCAAACCTCCTCATTCTAATTGACAGAAAAAAGGAAAAAAAAGGACCAAAGTAAAAGAAATACGTATTAGACCGTCGCTTAAAGTACCTCAGGTACTCAAAAAAAAAAAATAAATTTTTTATACCGTCGAACATCACAGTACAAGATTATCCAGTTCGTTAAGGCGGTTTCTTATGTACTCACTGACAAATGAGGAGGCAATATTTATATATAGTTATAGGCACACTTATATACAGGCATCCGAATGACGCAACAGGTACTGCACGCCTCTAATCCGTTGAAAACGACTGAAGAAAACTTTGAGACCGAAGCCAACAGAAGATCTCGACCCCCATTTAGAATCAATCCTCAAAATAAAAAGTCCCCCAGTATTTAATATTAAGGCCTATTTAATACTAGGCATCCCCTTAATAAAACTTATTTACATTTCGCTCGATTCCCACCATAGTCATACATTGTACATTGGTTTTTCTTGTTTTCTTAAGGATCCACAAAGGACGAGACGATTTTGTCAGGCACGCAAGACGCAGACCAAGATAACATTCAATCTACAGCATCCCTGCGACTCGAATCCTTTCGGAGCTTTGAGAGAGATACGTCCCTTAGGAAGACCCATCTCATGGCGTGCTCCATCTTGGCTTTATGCTTTTGTTATTTCTTCTTCTATTTTATGTATCATGGCGTTCAAGTCCAATTCTCAACGAAAGAGAACAGTGGACCACCGCGTTTGTCTCTTGATATGTACCGTTTCCATGATCCTTTCATTTATGAGAGAGAACAAGACGAGTTCGAAGGAACTTTGATTAGTCACACCGACTTTACACGGCAATCCGTATACATACTATATATCTCCTAGAGTACTTAGAGACAGAAGTAGACCGTTTCCATTAAAATAAATCGTTCACGTGTATTTAGTCACGTGTTCCTTTACGCACTTATTGTCGATCGTTGCAAGTTACATGAGAATATAGAACGAAAAGTATAAGAATAGGAGGCGCTTTTCAAACGTAACCGTCATACCTCTCTCTTTTTTACAGTCGCCGTTACTGTGTATTTCGTCTACAGATTTTTCATAATTTACATCAAACTTCTTTACGTAGATTAATCGATTACGAAATCGACTGCAAAAAACAAATTAAGAATTATTTTGTTTATCTATCTGCGATATGCGAACTTGTACCGGTTTTCATGTGAATTTATTTGCGACAGGAGTAGCGAAGTACTGGAGGCAACTTTAAAAAAGCGACTACGAGGAGAGACGATTTTATAGATTGAAAATTCGCGCGACATTCTTTTATTTCTCGTCCGAAGCCTCAAAGAGAAGAAGGCATAAAATCCTCGAGGCACTTTTTAGGGCACGCGAGAATTAAAAAAAAAAAAAATCCGATATATGAGCGGCTTTCCTCTTTCGTCCAACAATTTAAATTGGCCGCCTTCATTTTTCTCTTAATAAAAGAATTACAACCCTCGGAACCGGGACGCGAGGATTTTTCATTTTTCGTATCACCTTTCTCGTCACTCTTCCTTGTCTGTTTTCCTTTATCATTTTCAATTCTCTATACATATATCATAGCTTGTATCCTAACCCAAACACACATTCTATCATTATCCCAACAAAAAGACTAGATCACGACGGTTGGATCTCAACCGGATCCTTAAATGCTAAAAGATGCTTAGAATCTAATTATATCTCTAACGATATATTATATTCATCATACAGTAATTAAACCACCTTGGGCCTACTAGATTTGTGTCGCACGACTTTATGCACGCTAAACATACAATTTAAAAAATACATATACGACCTAACGGCTAACGCAGCAAACGCAAACGATAAACGTAGCTCGTAGCAAGATAATTTTTTTCATTCTTTCCCACAAAACTTTTCTCTCTTCTACTCGTACATAAACGGCTATGCCCTGATAGCCAAAGAAAAGTAATTCCCCGTTAACGTCATCCTCGCGTCCTTCTCCCGTTCCGTTAATAAAAAAAAAAAATCATTCTGAAACCGGACAAAAGGTTCAGTAAGCTCACCCACGGATATATCGTCTGTCCAGGCACATTGAAAAAACAAAAAAATCTCGCAGTACCCATTGCAAATAAAATTTCGTGCGACTTTCCAACGTCTTTCTTCCGTACTCTGCTCTACGCCATTTAAATCCATGACACGAGAAATATCCTATCCTAAGTACAAAGAGGTTTTTTTTTCTTTTTCTTCGCAAGACGCTCCTCTCGTTCGCGTCTTCAATAAATACAGTGTGTCTTGACGTAAAGGCGTATGCGCGATCAGAAAGAACGTGTGGTGTAAAAGTAGAATTAATATAATGGATGCACAACGAAGACAACGATAAACTTTACTCGATTAACGAACACATCTCTAGGGACAGTTCAAAATACGATCAAGACATTCGACAATCGAGTATCGGTCGTAATCGGTTTCGATTTTCTCCTGCGTCATTCACGGTTAAACGAGGTTAACTTCGCTCCACTAACTCTCATTCATTAATAGCTTGATTTTCATTCTTTTAAGTTCGCGCGCATGCGCAAAGCAAGTTTCTTTTTTTTTGTTTTCTTTCTTTATACGCTCTCTCCTCCACTCTCGGCACTCTACCTCTCTCACTCTCTTAAACTCTAATTTTTTTTTTAAACTCATTCCCTCTCGTTCGTTCTCCTTGAAGCGCGTCACAACACATCTGTCACTGATTTTCTTTTATTCATTTGTATCATCAGTACGCGCGCGGTCGCGCTTAATAAGTTAAGATATTAATATTACCGTGTAATTCACGCGATGATCAGCCTTTACGATTCTGGCGATTTGACCAAGGCACGTTAAAACGTAATCGGGATTCTCCGAGTATAGGTAAGGATATGTGTAGTTTGATTTCAGAGGGTTTGTCGTTTTGCTCCTCGACGACGACGACGACGACGATGACGACGACGAAGGCAAGTATATCCCTCTTGAAACATGGTTATAACCTTAAACACTGCACCCAGAAGTGACTTCCTCGCTATTCTGTCGCCAGCGGCACTGATGGCATCCCTTAGGCTCATCCTGGGGCGCAGCAACACCACCAGCCGCTCTCAGACCCTGCTCCAATTCCAGCAGCTGACCCATGAAGTTCAGGTTAGGGCTGATAATAGGCCGTGCATTCTTCACGAGTTTGTACGCCTCAACCATCGAGAGACCTTTGTGTCGCATTATATAGGCAATGGCGATGGTCGCGCTGCGCGAGACACCAGCTTGACAATGGACCAACACACTGCTGCCTGCTTTCCGGGCTTCCTCTGTAACAGAAAAATTGTAAACAAAAATTAAGAATTTACATTCTCATCTCTCGATCTCCAAAAAATACAAAAACAAGGCTCTTTAAGTTGCGTCTGCCAGAGTAAAATTCGTTATTCGAGTAAAAATTACGAAAATCAGAACACCCATAACAAATTCCAATAACATTGCTCCAGGACACGCCTGGCACTCCTCTTCCTGCTGACCAACACACAATCCAACAATTTACCAGCGAGTGCAATAATAACGTTAGAACGAGCAAACGGAGTCGTTTTGTCGTCTAAACCCAAACAGGCGATCCAGTTACGTAATATGGGGGACGCTATCGTATCACGAATGACTCACCAGTGCGCCCGGATCCTACGCTGTTACGACGTTTTCAGCCTCTCGATACCCCTGATTACCCGCAGCAGTACAGTCTACACGTAATACCACAAAAGCAAATCTCTTGTCCAGGTACCACCCGTAACTCAATACCCCTAATGTATCGCAAGACAATCGTTATCTCCCTTGGGGCAAAGCGAATTGACTCTTTTAATTCAGCCCCTCTCCCAGTAGACTGATAAACAAAAAGCTGTCCTCTTTCATTAAAGTCAACATCTTTCTATCAGAAGCACGAATTTTCTAATATTACAACTGGTATCTATGATACGTTAATAAAAGCTTCTGCTATCCTGAATAGCTACGGTCTAGACGATATAAGAAAGAGAGAGAAAGAGAGAGAGAGAGAGAGAGAGAGAGAGAGAGATATGCAGAAGAAAAAATAAATAAGAAAATTGCATAGCGCCACTTGATTACGTGTCTCTTGCATATACCAGGCATCTTCTTGGTCCTCTGGAGGGAACCAATACTCCAGAAATCCCCGTAAACACGTATAAATACACAACACGTACGAAGAAATCAGAGAAGAGTGAATCAACGCCTGCTAATAGCCGTTAGGTACCTAGTCACATTGTGTAGGAGCTAGAGATTAGGGAGAGACTCACGCAGGGGGACTGTGGGGGACGATGAAGAATGGGTGCGAGAGAGAGAGAGGCAAGGAAGGAAGGAGAGTGAGAGAGTAACATAAAGGGCTTTTCGAGTGGGCAAACGAATGTGTCAGTTAACGAGTGCGTATGAGCATCTGGTGTGAGTCAGAAGCCACAAGGAAGGAGGGGGGGAGGGGGAGGGGTACGTAATAGAATAAAAGAGAAATAATAGCTACGTAAGTACGAAAGAAAGGGATAGATAAAGGTAGAAAGGTACATTATTTGGCGTTTGACAGCAGACACCTCGGAGAGTGTGAGATTAAGGTGGGTACGTGCACAAGAAGACCGGGAAGTTAATGTAGCAACACCTGCGACGGTTACTAATAAGCATATTTGAATTTTCTAAGTTAATTCGACTACATTCCGCAAGGACTTTAGTATCACGAGATCGAGTGCTTGGTTCGGTTACGAAATTAAAAGGTTATGTTATGTTTACGTGTCGTTCTCTTAAGGAACTTCGTAAAGCCGTTTTTTGTGTAATCCTTATAATGTCAAGGACTGCGAAAATCGTGACCGTTACTAGAGGAGAGGGGAGATATATATATATTGTGACGAGGCGCGGAGATATATATATATATTGTCACGGCCCTGACCAGCCGAAGGGACCTCTGTGCCGACTCGGGATCTCCCGAAACCACCCGAAGGCAGACGGAGATACCCGAGCGGCCAGGGACCCGAACGGTCGGCCACGGAGAGTCGCGTGGGCCAGGACGAGAAAAGGGATAAGGTGCCGTGAGAGAGAGAGAGAGAGAGAGAGTGACGAAGTGAGAGTGAGTGGTAGAAGGAACGAGACTGTGGACGAACGGACATGCAACCACCCCCCATACACACACCCCTCACCTACGCTCCCCTAGGTTAAGGCGCGCGCGTTAGTAATAATTAGGTTAAGTTGTATCTCTTTCATATTTGTTTAATATACGCCTCAGTTATAGATAATTCACGTGTGGTTCATTCACAGCCCCATCACAATATATATATGTGTGTGTGTGTGTGTATAGTGCCATTCGTGCGAATCGTGACAGAGGCAGATAAATGCAATGACTCCACGTCACCGCTATCCTTTCCACGTGATACATGCTCGGGTACGACGGAAACGGGGTGTAACCAGCCGTTTCCGGTGGACCATTCACTGGAGAGTCAGAGAGAGAGAGAAGAAGACGAAGGCTACCCATTCATGAAACCGTGAGTCGCATGCGTGCGCACCGTTAAAGCCGGAGGGGCAAAGCCTTGCATACGTGCGTATGTAGCGGCTTTTTTCAATGTGCTAACTCATACGAAGCGTCGTATATTGGTGGTTTGTATATTTATCGCACAGGGTAACGTGCGTAGGCACGTATGGGAGGAAACAGACGTTAGGGCTCAGCGAACAGAGCTAGGGGAGAGCGGAGACACCCTTCTTCTTGGTGGTATTTGGCGTAGAGGCCGAATATGAGCAACTGGTGGAATGCCATGGCTCACTTGTACCTGGGTAACCGTCGTGTTATGGGTTTAGCAGAGCTTCCTATTGCTTTCCCACGGTATACGTCCGAAAACTCTCCTAACCGTTAAAGCTCAACCGTACCATCTGGGATAGACTTGAAACGACCAAACGGACGAGATCGTTCTTCCTGTCTGAAGGTAGCTGTGGGTACAATGTACGTATACAGGAACGTGAAGCTTGTCAATGTCGACTTGGAGATTCGTCTTGGCAAATGAGAATCGATGTGTCAGCTTTGTTGCTGGTTCCATCTTTGGTAGGGAAGACATGTCTTGTCCATGAAAAGAATTCGTATTAGTCATCGATAGGCTGTGCCAGAGAATTGCCAGAGAGAGAGAGACTCTGTTGGTCCAGAGTTGATGAAAGAATTTACGAGACGAATCTGCATTCTGAGAGTGATGCGAAGGAGAGAGATAGAAATGGAGATAGAGAAAGCAAGGATAAGAGAGGAACGCACGTACAACGACCTTGCCATAGTCAGACAGAAGTTCAAGAACTTTCCGTCAGGGTGTCTCTATGCTGTATACAAGTGGCATATGCTGTCTGGTATGGTTGGGAAGTACTAACTATTCATCAGGTACGTAGTCGACCTTCTCGTACTCGTTACGGTTAATAGTGTGGCTAGAACTCCGTTCAGGTGACTCACCGATAAAGTCGAACGCCTCCTCGAAGTACTGCTTGAGGTTCTGATGTCCGGAATCCGAGGCTGGTATCTGCCTGTAGGTGATTCCCCGTTCCTCGTGATATCCGGGTAACTGGGAGGTAACATTAAGGACCCGCGTAGCTCCAAGTGCTCGGAGCAGTTGAAGATCAGCGGCGTCACGTCCATTACCCAGGTAGAGGAAGGGCAGGACACGGGACGCAGGATGGCTGTCGATGTCAGCGGGCTGTGGCGTCGGTGGACTAGACAGTCCTAAGACAGGACATCCAGGTCCGGGACTGGGACATCCACTGACTGCCGAGGGTCCCGCCGTGGCGCCTCCACTAGGTGGTAAAAGCGTGTCCTCGCACAATTCTCGATGCCTTCTGTGAAACTCTTTGTGTCCACCTGAAGGAGAAAAATATTTTCCAAATTAATAAAATAGCCTCCAAGCACGTCGTGTAGTCGCGACTTTGAAAATCGCAAAATATACAAAACAAAGCAGAGAACAAAAAAGTGATTTTTACTACTCGTGAAAACGAGGGAAAAAAGTCATGAGTCACGAACTCGTGAGTCACGAAGCGCGAGCAGTAGTCGCGTACGACGATTTCGCGGCGAGTTCAGGAAGAAAAGCAAATGGCGTTAAGAGCGCAAAGAGCCAAAGGGTCATCGGTCATCAAGTTCCTGGCACGGGCAAGCTAGTCCGATCCGGTGATATATACAATAAAATAATATAAACGCAAAGAGAAAGAAGAAGAGGACACAAGCTAAAACTGTTTTCCTTCAAGGAGCTACAGTTCTCCTGAGGCTGTCTCTGTCCTCCTTGTTCTCTATCCTCTTCTGTTCTGGGTTGGCCTATAGCGTCCCGCCTGGGCTCACGACGATGAGTCAGACAGTTTCCCTCCTCCTACTTTTCCTATCCCCACTATTACAAACTGTCGTGGCCGATTCCGTCCTATACATCAAAATGTGTGTATATATATATATATCTGCGTATAAAGCATGAATGTCCTATTGGCGTTCCTCTTCCTCTCATCCATAACCCAAAAGGCGCGTTTACAACCGTCGCTATTACTATACTATTGCCGTGTTGCTCTCTATATATAGAGAGACTATGTGCGTCTCTTGTGAACTAGCGCCACGATAATATAAAGGTGACACGACGTGTAACGCGGCTGACCAGGTATTCCTAGTCATCATCTACTTCTATGTCGGACGCGAGACAGACAGGTTTTTGCGTTAACGTTGTCTTGGCCAAAAATGAAAAAGAATTAAACAGACTACTTATACGATTATTATGAGTTTTAGATATTCTTATTGTTAATCAGCTTTTTCTTTTTATTCGTATTGCCTTATTTTCACTGGAAACTATATAAAGAGCCAGAGACGTATATCGTTTAATGTCTAACAAGTATCTGGGTCAGTGAACGGGTGCATCGTTTGGCGAAGATGTCATTGCTGGTTTAACGTTCTTTTTATTTAGTTTCATTCATATAAAAATACAAGATTATTGTATCTATGTTCGTGGAATTTGTTTGTTAAGTATAACTTGGCTAAATCGCTTCTAGACTGTACTGGTAAATATTACACTAGGGTATACAAAGTAAAATTGTGATTGGACGCGTACGAGTCACCCGGAGCCCCTTAAGCTGCTGATGGGGGAGTCAATTGGTAAACAGTTGTGGTGTCAAGACAAATAGATAATTAGCCAAAAGCTATTCACTTGTATGAGTTATCGAGAATTGAAGTAATAACAGTAGTAGTTAAGTATATTGATCACTGACTCAGAATCAAGAGTATATTATCTCTAGATATGCGGGGGTTCATACGTTCTAACGTCGCATTTGTCAAGTAACGCAATGCTTAGTCATCGAAGAAACACGTTGAAAAAAGTATCCTCAAGAGTAATAACAAACACTAGCAATGTTTTCAAGTGGTAAGTAAAAATGTTGTGTGTTACTTAAGAAACGTACGAAGGCATCAGATTGCGTTTACGAGAAACATATTTGTTTTACAGAGGGCCATCCTTCTATGAGTTTCAATATAACATAGTCACATAGTCACTTAGATCAGATTTTTTTACTGTTCATTTATATTTCGACATCATGAAAATTTAACCTACCCCATGGTTCAAGGTTCTCCAAAGGGACCAGCCGGAGTACCAAGCAAGGCGCGTCCTTTTTAATCCTCATTTTTCAATCTTCAAACAGTTATCCACAAAGCGTCAAAGTAAAATTAACCAAATATAAAAGCTTTTTAATTCACTGAATTTTTTCACCACACCATTTGTCACGTTGACGCGGTTATCAAAAGACAGTTGTTGGGTATTAAAATTTTGTTTAGCTTCTCACAAGCCAGATACGATAGGTCTACTACTCGTGATTCCACAGGAAAACTATCATCTTTCAGTCCGTGATAGAAAGTACCGCCGAAGACCGGTGAGGTGCGTTAACGAACAGAAACAGACGGTATCGACGAATTCTTGTAAAGTTAACGTCTCTTCGTAACTTGGTTATAAGTAATATATAATAGTCTCAAAACACTTTTGTTTACAATCGGTATATTCCGACGACTTTACGACAGAGCACCGGAACGTATCGGCACAACTGTCGGCGCGAGATTTGCTCAGAGACTGCAGGCACGAGAGCGCAACAGAGTTTACATGAGGTTCGAGTGGTGACTCACCAAGCTGCTTTCCTATTGGCTGTTGAATAGTGACGTCAGCGTAACAGGGGACAGGACGCGCGCGCACGCTACCACATTCTCCTTTGAAATCGTTCTACGATACACAGTGATAGATGCGAACCTTCTGTCTCCTTCTGGCTTATTTCAGTTGATTCCCCTCCTTTTTCTTTATTTCTCTACGATTCGCTGTCCTTCTTTTATACGCTACGCACTCCGATACGTCTCTCTCTCTCGCTCTTTCTCTTCCTCGCGAGTAGGAAGACTCGCAAGAGTTCGAATCGTCGTAACGGCGTACGACCTTGTCGCCGCGGTCGCTTGTAAACATAATGAAAGCGACGCAATTAATGGCCCGAGGCAAATGCATATATGTATTGCGGTTCCGTCATCTTGGGAAGATCTTCCTAGAATTTTAATAATTACCAGAAATCCATTTTGTCCGACTCGACGAACGATACTGACGGTTTGGCGTTCAAAACTTTTCATGGAATCTGCGCTCTTGAATCTTTCTTTTTTTCTTTTTTTGGATTTACTCGAACGGATTTAATTGTCTTCGATTGTTTTCACAGTCATCCTATCTCGCGCGTGACGACTAGTGATCTGGATTATCGATTGATCTAGATTATTGATTGCTCTGGGCTATTTATGCGTGAGTGATTTCTGACAGTTAAAAATTTTCAAGGCGTCAAGTAGGTACTAATTCTGATTTCATATATCACTGATACTTCATGCCCGTAATATAACCAATAGTATAATAACCGACCAGGAAGTATATCAAAACGCTACATGGAAATTA
Source organism: Hartigia nigra (assembly GCA_031001745.1). Lineage (NCBI taxonomy): Eukaryota > Metazoa > Arthropoda > Insecta > Hymenoptera > Cephidae > Hartigia > Hartigia nigra. The sequence continues at coordinate 523,627 of JARPRG010000370.1, forward strand.
ATTAAGATTTTGGAATTGGACCACATTCAAAAATGCTCAGAAACTCTCAAATACAAAAAAATAGGCAATTTCGATGATCAGATAAGTGTTTAGTCCTTCTGAATAAAGAATGCGAAATGATTCAATGACTGCAAGCTGCAGTATGGAAATCCCTTTAAGACCAATGACTAATGGTTAAGTAGAAGCGTTTCAGCCTGAATTTAACGTCATTCCAGTTTGTTCTCTTGCGTTCCCAAGGACTTATTCATCATCACAAAGTCATCCCGCAGGGAAGTCACACGCGAGAATCAATAAGGAGGATCACGCGGCTTCCAGACATAACCTCAAATGTTCAACGCCAACGAGGATCTCAAGTATGACGTATTTAATATAGTCCTAATAAAAACAAAGCGTCGTGACTTCCGTTCAGTCTGACGTTATAGAATTTCAAAAAAAAAAAGGATATCCAACCAGGACACCGTCAAATTTATTACACAAGGATATAACCAAACGTAAAATCAAATAATATACGTCACTTCCCTCTCCCTCGAATTAAAAAAAAAAGTTAAAATCAAAACTAAAAAATGAATTATCTATAGCACGTTCACAACAATTCCATCGACTATTGCTCACTGTATTACGACAGTGATCGCTAATCATTTAAACGCGTACGGTCATTGTATACCTTAAAGAAGATTGATCCAAGTCATCGAGGTGACTACTGATGACAATGTTAAATTCCTAGGCGATTTGCTAATCGCTAATACCTAAACGTTCCAATTGCATTATTCAATCGTGTACGTGTTGTAAATGCGCGAAATAAACTAATCCAATTACCCATCGTCCTTAGTAGATCTGCCAAACGATTTCGTATCGAATCACAATTAGTATGCTGATATCATTGATAAGAGACAAGATACGTAAGAAATTAACACATGGTAACGTGACGAATGACAGCCAACAAATTAGCAGTTAACGAGTGCGTCAAAATTAGTAAGCAACTGTTATTGCGTCTATTGCGAGATAAGAATATGTAAACAGGATAATATATAATTTTATATATATATATAAGGAAAGTAATATATATATATATAAGGAAAGTAAAAGTCATTTTAGATGAATCGGGCGTCTCGATGCAAGCGTCGCGTCTCTTAGCGTCCCCATCCGTAAACGCTCGACATTTCCTACGGGAACTATGGGCTATTGATAGCGCGGTGAATCAGCCGCTCTAAAAATACAGGGATATGTTAATGCGTTAGATATTTCGAATGTGTGCATCGGCTATTACGATGCTGCGGAACGAGCACCGCGTGCAGAAAGAACATTTTATTTAGATTCGTGCCCAACGATTTCCTCCAATAGGTATACGATACATATGTATATAGACCAAAATTGTGGTAAGTTTGTAAATCTATATGCGTTCCTTCCGCCGAGTGCTACTATTTTTAGAGTTTGGATTATTGAATTTTTTTTCTATAAAAAGATTGATGGATAATGAATAAGTTATAATAGTGATTTATATTATGATATATATATATATATCCTCTATATATATATATATAGAGGAACTTGTCAAGAGTGATTCACATTGTGGACACGTGGTAATGAGTGGCAACGACAGAAGGTAATCGAGACTTGAGGAATTTTGTAAAAAAAAAACAGATATATAATGTGTGTATATATGTATGTAATATGCCCCTGGCATGACCTAGATTCCTAGCGCGAAAAACTATACGACAGTATCGGGCTCCTAACGAAATTAGGAGATACGCGGTGACGAAGAGACATGTAAAAATATCGATAGCTATAAAAATATCGTTCGACAGTGATTCACGCGAACAACAGCTTTCGGAAACGTTAAGCGACGCAATAGAGAAAATACGAATAATTATGAAAGACGATGATAGATTGAATGTTACTGTAAAATAAGTAATAAGTTTGTAGGTTATGCACTTATGGTATTGCTACGTATCTTTGATGTTTTTCTTTTATCGATGCGTCAAATGGCACAGTAAATTGTAATCTGTATCGATTAAAAGATTTGTCGAAGAATATCGATCGATACGCGACATACAGTTAGTCTGTAGGATAAAATCTGAAGTTGGTTTTAACATTCTAATCGAATGGCTAACTTCAGTCGATTCGATACCTTCGTGGGATTGGGGTTGGCAATGGCTTATGGGATATCGATAGGGTTGTTCGATTTTGAAGAATCGAAATATGGTGGAAACGATAGTAATCGATAATCGTTTAAAGCACTGTTTGAGTTCACGGCTTTTGTGCAAGAGAGATAAATACTGCTTACAATACACGTATTGATATCTCAGTCAATAATGAATCATTCGGTAGAGAAAATACGTGGAGTTGAAAAAGTATGGTTAAATGGCGGCGTAAATGGATTCAAAATGTTTTTTTTTTCGTTAATCAAGATGCGCTGGTAAACTGGTGATAAAATAGAGAATTTAAAATAGACCAAGGTAAGTTTTATTATAATATTTGATTTTTTTTTATGGACAATAACCATCATATCGACGCTTTAAAAGGAAAGTTTGACAATCAATATGACGAGCCAAGACTTTTACCGCGAATGAGTCAATGTCTCTTTCGAAATTACAAAGTCAGACAATTGAATCATAATATTGATATCTTTTTACTGTCTACTGACAGCTTTGGACTCTTTTGCAAGGTCTAGGAATTCACGTGTATCTTTATCAATGTCGTTTCTCTATAAATGACCGAGAATGATTCACACAGGCCAGAAGACAGTTCGTCATGACAGATTCGATGACTCTCTGCTGCTGTTTACGGACTCCGCTGTGCTTTTGACTTTTGTTTACATTTTTTTTTTTCCTCGTCATATGAGAATTCGCCAGTTACGTATAACTTTGACAGTCGATTATGGTAATTTTGTACGATGACAAATGTTCTGACTATTATACGCTTTTTTATTCGCGCAATACCATATGGAAACTACGAATGGCGATTTCGCGGAAAATTTAGAATTTCTCAAAACTACCTTTTTCTCTCTTCCACCATATATCTACATGATTCAAGGCATTTTTCTTCTAGTTACGAATCGCCTATCACGTCACGTTACTCTTCTACGCAACATCATCTAACCGGATCCCCATTACTCACTCAAGCTGTCAGAAAATGTTCTACACTCTGAATTTCCACACCTACCAACAATTATCATCAAAGTTCTTAAATATTAAAAATATCAACAACAAAAAATCACTTATAAAACGGCGATCTCTATACCAAGAAACGTCATCCTAACAGATGAAAATGACAATTAAAAAAAAAAAATATGTCAAGGGTAGTCCCCATCCACTATATTATGCGCATCAAAATTAAACGCTGAGTCAGAATCCATCATCGAGGACCCTGGTGAATTCATTCATCCAAAAATTCGCCCGAGTCCTTAAAGATCTTCAGTAGAAAAAAATTTTTTTTTCTGTAAACAGTAAAATTTTCAAATTAAAGCATCAACGTCGCGCAACGCTGTAATTACTTGGACGAAGAAAAAAAAAACCCAATGACTTCACCCCGTGAAACACTTCCTTTCGTTCGAGAACAAAGGATTGCAAAGGCTGCAACGTAATTTGAGTTAACGTCATTAAAGGCTTGTATACGGGCACGGAAGTGACGACAGCAATTACTCACGGCAGTGAAGTGTTATTGATCGATTAAATGATCTAAGCTAATCCAAGGATTTATTTCTATTTAATAATATAGATATAGAGATAATCGGTAGCTAAGAGACACTTTGTTATCATGCAGTACGGTACGGAGGCTATTTCTCTCTCTGTCTTTCGTTTTAGATATTTTTTTCATGTGTTCTCTCTCTCCAACCACCATATGTACTATATGCATCTGCCCACTCAGAGACAAAGAAGAGAGATATGCTCGTGCAAAAGGTACAACCCAGTGACGTACGTCATTCGAGATTCCAGCATGAATGAATCACTTAACGAGAAGTGCGCGTGTCGCATACGTAATATTTTGTCTCCCTTTTACTCCTCCACAGAATGGCTGTTGTCACTCTACGAAATTATGGAATGCAATTTTTTTTGTTGTCGGCATACCTTACAAAATAACATAGCGCATTGAAAAAGTCGCAGGCGATGAACGCGCGAATGAGAATATTTGTAAATTTTGGAATATGAATGAAACTTGTATAAATAGCTTATGAGACAGGGTCAAGTTATAATAAGAGTGACTGGTTCAAGAAATTTTTTGGGAAAAAAAAAAAAGGAAAAATTGCCACGTGCCAAGATTAGGGCACAGCGTCATGTTTTCTCACGCGTCAAAGAACTAGACTGATGATGAGAGAGAGACAGAGAGAGAAGGAAAATGTAATTAGTTCAAGGAACAAGAAATAATTTTGTTCCAAATGGATTTGACATATTTAAATTAGATTGGCTTGACTAATTTTTGTTGTTGTTTTTAGGTTAAGATCTTAAGTTCTTCAAGGTAACGGGCTAAGATCGTTTTTGAATTTCAAAAATTGTCCAATGGAAGTATATCAAAGTGTAGAACCTAACCTTAATGTCGAATATACTTTATCGATTAATATACGTTATCGCTGATTAATCGTCATTGTGCTCGGATACTCGTTCGATACGATACGATATGCCGTATAAGGTAACGCGAAAGCTCTGAAGTTCGGTTTGTCGCAATGGCGATGAGTGCACTCAATGATAGCCGGATAAAAAGTGATCGGACGATAAAGCGAAACGAAGAGCAAAAAGTCCGTGAACTAGCATCGTCGATAGACGTTGCAATTGCGCCGTGAGTCAGTTGTTGAGTTTAACGGCGATAACTATTGGAAGTGAGGTAAGCTGCGTCCGATGATAACTCCTGACATCGTCAAGGAAAATTTCAATTGGAAGAGATAAGATTCGATTGATTCGAAAAGAAATTCGAAGAAAAATTTAATTCATGAAAGAGATTGAAAAATATATATATATATATGTGCCCATAATTATGAAAGTGGTCTGTCAAAATTAAAAAAACAAATGAGTTTATCAGGTATTTCACACCACATCATTTTAAACTAAATTTATTCAATGTAATCTTTACGATATCGTAAAATGACAGACCACTTTCACAGTTATGGGCACATATATATATATATATATATAATTTACTAACATACCCAAGTAGTCGATTTTAAAATCCAGGTAAAAAAAATTGGACAGGAACGATAACCTTATCGACATCACTTTTTTTTTTTATCTGTCGTACTCCAGGTGCGAGCACGAAGTCCTGTGATCCGTAGTGGTGTTATTGGATGTACGAAGGAAGAAAGGTAAATAGGGTCGAACTGTGGTTGGCAGCACTGATAAGTCCATCGTTGTTTAGTCTACGAGACGGCAGGGCGTCAATATAGGTTATGTACGAGCGCGGTCAGAAATACTGAAAATATTATATATACGCAATCGAAACGTAACGTATTGATTACTATATCAAGAAGACAATATAACGTCGAGATTGTTAACAGATGAAGCGTAGAGTCATCACGCAAATAAAGTTTTACAAGTGCGATTTGAAGGATCAACGACCGGGAGACGTCTTTGTCATTGTCGAGGAATTCTGGGTATTTCGAGGTAGAAGCGTTGACGTCATACGACCTTGTCGAACGAGTATGAAACTGTTACAGATTGTCGACTTGGTGAATACTCTAATTTTTTAAATCTTAATTTTTTTTTCTGACACCCGAACACACGCTCGTTTGTATTTGAAGTAATGGCGCGTTTATTTTCGTGTTCCTGTGACGTCACGCTCTTCGCATTCCCTTAACCCGTCGACAGTCACGCTGTGAGACTTTCCCTCTTACTTTGTATCACTGAAATTTCATATGATAGGAATACTTCGAATTCTATTATTGATCGATAAAGGATTTATCAATTTCTTGTTTTATTTCATTCATTCAAGTCCATCTATTAATAACTGGGCGAGAGTCATCATCGTGCGACCAATTTTTAGTGGGAAGATAGTTGCGACTGCTGACGGGTCAGACTTTTATTTACTAACTTTCCTCTCTCTTTCTTTTTCTTTCTATCTCTCGATATATATTTCTTTTTTATCTGCTTTCAGTGGTCCATAACTCCACAGTCTCTTAGTCTCTCCAGGAATAAACCACGGAATCACCGCGTGCGACTTCTGTCTGACTCATCCGGATCGCAGTATCTCTATATATTACTCCGCGCCGTGGTTCAACCGTCTCAAGGAAATTCCGCCATTTTCTTCGAAGGACTTCGAAGTCGTAGCAGCGCAAACGTTAAGAACTCGATCTTACGTCGAGTCGAGCACGCCAACAAGTATGATTCAGTTGGCGTTAATAACCTACGGAGACCTTGTCGTTAGTCACTAAACACGTTTCATGCATCGCACCTTTGGACATTGTTGTTATTATTGTTTACAACGCAAAACACTCGTCCCCGTTTCTCATAAATAAATCTCTCGACGTAAAGGATCGACTAGGGATCATTGGGTAGCGCGCCAAAATTCAAATAGAAATGTGCATCCGTGGACACAAAGAACAGGACGCGAGCCAATTGATATAAATTTTGAGAAACGTCTTTGAGGTTAGGTTTCGCTCAAGGACTCCGGGTACGTCGTCAATGAAATATTTCATCGGCGTGACTCCTCGCGTTAAATCGTCTTACTCGTGATCGGCCTTTAGTTTAATTCCAAGCACGCTATCGCTTTGCCATTCTCTCGCTCTGGCAGCCATGCTAATTCGCCTCTTGACTTTATTTATACATGTAACTCCAGGGTGCCATTGGAATGCCACTTTGCTTTGGATTTCAGTGAATTCGGACTTCGGGTCGTGAATTTAACGAGTAGCTACGACAGCACGTCTACGAGTACAATGGACACTCGTTAATCGCATTGCTCTGACACTCGTAAAATATTAAGAGAAATTCGAGATGAGTTGAAGTTTTTAATTCGAAACTCGAGCATTTATTCTTTTACATACAAACCTAACCTGTAAGAGCATGAAAGACCTGCTACCTATGCTACAAGCCTAAGGCAAACTAAGAACGAATAAACTGCGACAAGATAGCCTGATAGCCTTCATTAAGTAGAGTCCAATAAATTTCATCGAATCCCACGAGCATCTATAAACAACGAATATGATAAGGAACGACGTCTTCAATGAAAATATACAACAAAACGATTCCTTGATTAAAGGTACAGCAAGGCCCTACCAGGCAGACAGGTCCCTGACCTCCATACAAGTTTCTACAGCTAGACTTTCTCCAAGTCACCAGGGTACACACCTTTTAATATCTAATATAATAATGGTTCCTTAATGGCTAGACAGTATCTTTTCAAAGGCCAACCTCGCCATCATCCTCGTTCAAATTTATCACCACCTTACAAGTCAACATGGCGTTAATATTGATATAATGTATACAGGTGACACAGGTCGATAATTCCAATCGCAGATAGAACCAATCTAAAACGTGCTTCTATGACTGAAAGCTGCTTGGGAAGCGATTCCGTGCCGATGTGGAAATCGCACAATCCTAACAGGGAGGCTGGTGCCGATGTGACGAAGGTGCGAAGGCCGTACGAGAAAAGCAACCAGGTACCAATCCTGCATATCCTTTTTTTCTTCAGCTGAAATAGCCGTTCTCTTTATCTTTTTCTACATTCTCCATCTCACTAGATCTTTGTCCTCCTTCTTCCTCTAGTCAACTGGTTTACCTGATCTCCCTACCAAGCGACAAGCTGCTGCATTCCAGATTTACGGTGCTGGGCAAACTTCATTGGCGAATCGATGCGTTAAGGTATTCGACAGTGATTACGTCATTGTCATCAATCTATGGTGTACCTGAAGAATGGCAGTTTCTAATAACTTTTTTTTTTGTTAAGGTTAGTAACAAGTATATACAGTTTGTAATATCAATGAAGAAAAAAAAAATTTTTTTATCGTACATCTATATACCTAATATATCACAGGATTCAGGTAGCAGTGCTTGTCCAGGATACAGAAATGTCAGCCTGCAAGAGTAGAAGAAAACATTCGGCATTCCTGCAGACAGAAACCTTTTCGGTTTTGCTCCAATTGACGTACTTTCGCTTGTCGCTCGAAAAATAACGAAGTTAATACAATATATATAAAAAAAAGAAACCAAAAAATTGAGGAAGCAAGCTAAGGTACATACAGTGCATAAGAACTGTAGACTGTATCCCAAAGTATAAATCAGAATTCTATTTCTGCTACGTATTCAACGTGCGATTTGATCTGTCGTAGCTTAAACGCTTCCGCGCGTATTGGATAATAACGTTCGCCTGTAACCGCCTTTCACTTTCTTCGTGAATTTTCTGCGAGCGTCTTTGACTCTCTGTGTAATAACAAAGCGACAGGGTACTACGAGGGGTCCGTGGCGGCTGGTTTGAAAATAATAATAGCGGACCAGCGGTAGAGGGCTTCGACGTAGAGAAACAAGTGGATCAAATCAGGAGACGAGGTCGGAGCCGGGTGACTCAGAGAGAAAGTAAGCAGGCAAGCCGTACGAGAGGGCCCATTGCCTCGAACGCCAGGCAGCCCCTCCACCTCACCTGCCGATTTACCAGTCACAATTAGAATCCCGATATTGAGTAACTTCCTTCTATTATCTGTTTTTTTTTTTTCCCCCCATTCACTCCGTGAACCCCGATAACCCTAACCCCCTGACAGTTGAAGCATTCTTACGATAATATTTAGCTGTGGTAAAAATTATTTTTCTTCATTGATAATAATATCCGATTGCAGTTTCGTGATTTGCATACGTGTTATGACGGACGAAAGAAAACAATTTTTTTTTTTTAAATGGCGTCCGAATCGACCAACGTACTTCCTGGCGTACAAGGACTGTACAATTGGTTATGCGGATGCTGGATTCTTCTGATCCTCATTGTGCGTCCGATATTTACAGTCGCCACGCACGCACAACGCACGCGGGTCCCATTCATCGAAGTACACGTCATAGCCATTCTGCTTTGGCGAATGAATAAGCCCTTGAATTAGAAGGGAGGGAGAGAGACTTCGGTCCCGTAAGTCCCGCTCCCCTTTCCCGAGGGTTTTTTTTTTTTGTGTACGAGGTCGGGGGAAGGCGCTATGAGAACGAAAGGGGCTGGGGTTGCAGGGGTGCAGGGAGGCAATATTAGTCATTGATACACTTTAAACCAAGCTCTGTACTCGGGTGACTCATATATAATAATCGTCATCGACAGCTGATCCCAGATGCGTACCGAAGATCGAGTGCAGGACAGCGCAACACGTACCTCCATAGTCCACCCTTCTCCAAGCCTAACTCCAATGGGCAGACACCCCTCAGTGCTTTACCCCTCCGGACAAAGAAGCGGGGAACACATAGAACATTTTCAAAAAGCCCAGTCAGCCCCCATGATGACTAATTCATTAACAGGAACGGGCACTCTCAGTGTCCCGTATAACGTTTGACGGGCGGGTAACGGTCCGAAATTCGAAGTTTACAAAATGCCTAAAAATAATTGTTGTAAAAAAAAAAACGGTATTTTGCGACTCATACAATTTTATTCAAATCTTCTATAATGCGCAACAGAAAAGTCACCACAAGGAATGAAATCGTTTAATTCCAACGTGAAAATCGTGGGTGGCTTCGGGTATCCCAGAAGCGACATATACACGACAGCCATTGTTCCCAGCATTAGCATTCACCATTAGACCAGGTTACAGCGTAGCAGTAAACGGAGCCTTAGCGAACATAAGCTATGAGAGCAGGTGTAACAGTGTTTCTCCGAACGATCAGACGCGAAATCAGTGAAGGAATGCATTATCGGTGATAATAAAAAAAATGGCGTTAACTATCGCCCCTTAATTCCACGCATTTTTCGTCAGAGATATTATATATCAAACGTCATATTTACATACGTAGTATCCTATACTCATATACGCATTAATATTTTAACCGGAAGTAAATGGATTCTGGCACGTGTCCTGAGAGATGCTGACCTCGAAAAGGCATCTACGATCGCGTTCTGAATTTATTAAACGCGATTCATCTACGTATACAGACGTAAAAACACGTCATATGCAGGTAATGCAGAGAGAGAGAGAGAGAGAGAACTTGGATGACTGTGTATATATATATATATATATAATGACGATGCCGACATTGAAATTTTCAATGAAAGGTTTCGCTGACTGACGATAAATACTAGACACCGGTAAACACCATTGAAAATAACATACGTAAGCGCCAGCAGTTGTATCGCCTGCAATTAACATTGACTGTACTGTTAATCAGTATGATGAATATAATACCGTAGTATACCAGTAGTTAATGAAGTGTCCACAGAGTATCCCAGAGAGATGCGTCAGGGCGTATCAATACGAAATAGCATTTAACAAGTACTGCTGGAATGAGTACAGAAAAAAATGTCTGCTTCCTTGTGCCAAGCTAATAGCAAGTTAATAAGAGAAGCATAACATATTAAATAATACAATAGTTAAAGGATATTTCATTATTTCGAGTCGACGTTCCTGCCAATACAGCAGTCGTGGGCTCGAAGAGTCATATATTCATGTTAGCCTGTCTCTCGTATGAGCCGCCCACGTGTAAGAGGAGCTCGTAATTCGTGTCCGATTCTGGCAGAAACATAGATAAGCCAAGGAAACAGCAGATGGCAGATAAGGGGTTCGATGTCGGCCGTACGATCTTGAGGCCCCCTACTCCGACGCTGGTCGACGTGAGACTGCGCGCAAGATGCCAGGCGCAGGTTAGTAGTGCTGCTACGTCGAAGCGCTAATATACAGAAGAGCGACGGCACTGCGCATGCACCGATTACGTATAGTAAGCACGTGAGTCAGCAGCAACCAGTCCACGATATACGAGAGCACTGTGTATATATCTATAGAAGATGCTTGGTGCGTATATATATA
>JARPRG010000370.1:542920-553282 GCA_031001745.1 Hartigia nigra
TGGGCGCCAGCCAACTTTTGTTTCACCCGTGCCGACGAACCGGTATGTCCTGGGAGACGAGGGGGTCGCCCTCGTCTCCACCAAAGCGGCACAAGGCCAAGAAACGAGACCCGTCGATTTTTGGAGACGCGTAAAATCGACAAACGCAACCGAAAACATCAATTTTTGGGGGGCGCGTAAAATTGACAAACGCAACTGGATGCATGAACGAGAACGAACGGTTGCGGAAATGCACGGCCGCTCAGGCTGCAGGTTGTGGTAGAGAGGCTCGGAGTAAGGGACCGGCAAATAGTGTAATCCCGCGAGAGCTACTTTGACGGGAACGCGAACAGACAAAATCCGGAAACGGGAATCCAGAACATATGATCGGAAGCGAAACGGGAAACCCGACGCCTATGGCTATCGGACTATTCGAAATCCCAGCACCAGGTAATAAAATCGGTACGACTCACCAGAGCAGGCACAGCTAACCCGCAGGAACGAAGAACTCTCCCAGGGTTATCCATCGGGATGCACCCCGAGAACTCGCGAAAAAACCACTTACGGTATCTTTTACTTGGCAAGAAGCCAGCGCGGGAGCACGACACGATAACGCGAACTATATACACGAGCGAGAGCCTAATGTGCCGCCTAAGCAAACACGGGTAGAAAAACTCTAAACACGGTAGCACGAGCCGGCCCAGGATACCTCGCTGGTATCCCGAATCAGACTGACTTGACAACAGTCAATTTCGGGAACAATCTCGGAGGTCCTCCGCGGTCGCTTCTCCTGGAAACAAGACGAAAACAGGGCACTGCAAAACTTAACCCGGGCCTAGGGGTCCCTCCCCTGCTCGTAACCACGACCCTTTTCCTCCGCCCGTTCTCCAGCCCTGTGCCCTTACTCTTTGGGGCGCCGGTATTGCACCCGGGCTTCTGTCGATCCGCGAAGACGCATCGTCGGGTGTTCTCCTCTGACGGGCTACCCAGTCCTTCGGGTCTTTCTCCTCACGGCAGTTTCGAACACGCCGACTCTCCTCTATCTTAACCTGCAACTAGCCGAGAGTGTAACCTCTACCCCGGGTGACGACTCGGTATCGGTTAGCTAATCGCGAACGTTATCTAATCGGTAACCACGGCCCTTTAGTGACCGTGAATCGAAAACTCACGTCACAATGTTTAGGTACTTTTTTATGCACTTCATAATGAAGTCATAATGAATTCACATTTCAAATCCGTAAAGATGTGTGATTTCAACGAACACACGTTCATTTCTCATTAATACAGTTTTCGCGTGTACAAAATTTCTTTAATATAACATGTAGAACAAAAACTTGTGATATCCGCACATAAACACTTTCGTGTAAAAAAACTCGCCGAGTACAGGAATGCTGTGAAGTCCTGTAACAAAAGTTATTGAAATGACACTATTGAAATTATAATGTAATTCCAATAGTTTTTATTACAGGACTTCACAGCATTCCTGTACTCGGCGAGTTTTTTTACACGAAAGTGTTTTTGTGCGGATATGCTACCAATTTTTTCATTCTAATTCCACCAGTAGAAAGAATCTTAGCAAGAGTATCTCGTGCAATTTCACTACATGGATGTAAAAGTGGAGCAAATTCTCTAAAATCTGCTTTCCAAGTTCCTCGGCATTACCAGATTCAGCTTCAAGGCAATTCTCTAGACCTAGAGAATTTTTTGCTGCTGTCTTTGTTGCCGATCCAATACAATAAGCTGGTAAAGATTTGCATGAATTATCCACATCTCCAGATCCTTTTATTGTTAAATTGACTGCTTCTACAGCACGCGTACTTGTAAAAATAATACCAGCAATACGATATTCAATCATCGATTAACCTCTTACCAAACAATATTATAGTTTATTAATACATTTATTTCACATTTAATTACCTGAGTACGATTGTGATGATAACAAACACGTTAAAAGGACCTGAAGATTCGTAAATTCAAATCGCAAAGTAGGTAGAAGTTCGGATGCATAACCAGCTGATTCCAAAACTTCTGCGTACGTTTTTTGTGTTTGATCTTTATCTTTTTGGCCTTTTCACAAAATCACCTTTTTTCTACTCAAAGCCATTTTCTTCGTCACATAAAAGCTTTTTATTGAGGAAAATATTCTCGTAGTCAGTGATGTAAAAGACTCAATAACCGGTTAATTAACTGAACATATGTTCGGGAAGATCTTGAAACTATTTATAATTAACTGCGTAGAAAAAAATCTGCGCATGTCTAAACTTTTCTAACGGTGATTGTAAACAATGTAATCTTAAGAATTTTTTGCTAAAATAGCTTATAGTGCAACCGGAAAATTACCAGCGAAAATAGAAAAATAAAATACCCGCTTCTTTTCGATGCGGTTCAAGCTTTAAAAGCCGGTTCCACAAACATGGTTTATTTTTTAAACTCGGTTTAAGTGCGGGATTAGCCAATCAGATACATTTCGAAGATAAACTGAGTTTAAAAAATAAACCGTGTTTATGGAATCAGGTCCAACTACGGATTCCACCGACATTGATCGGACTTTAAACTCTAGTTATCTTATATCAAAACTATGTAAAAAATTGAACCAGGTTTAAACTATATCAGTGGGAACGGACGCAACTTGGTTCACAGAGAAATTTGCGTTGTTTCAACAATTTGAACTACGTTGTACGGAGATAAACGACGATCAAGCTGAACGTTTGAACCTTGAATGCGGTTCATTCGTATAATTTCTAATCTATTTTTCTGGCGTATACATATTCATTGATATGAATGATGTGTTTCGTCCTCTGGTGACGAGGATATTTTGATATACATGATTTTGCGATCCATGGCCTGAGACAATTAAAATCACGTACAAATTATTTTGATCTTCATAATGCAGAATTCAAAACGAGATACCGCCTGAATAAGGAAAGTATTGCAGTTGTGTTGGAAAAAAATGAATGATCAACTGACATTTCTAAATAAAAAGGAAGTATAGATTTATTATAATTTTGGCTTATATAGGGTACGTTCTGAAATTCACTGCTAGTACTGAGAGTATCATTGTGTCCCTGCTTATTTATGGTTTATTTGCATGCAATTGACAGGACGCAACCAGCGTTAACGTGATTTTCATAACGCACTCATTGTTTATCCTTTAGACAGATACAGCTATAGCCAATGGGAAGGTTCGTTATAAAAATGACGACATGGCGTAAGGTTTAATTGATGCGGATCAAATTAGAGCTAAAGAAATGCATCTTGATTCTGATCTTGGTTCACATTTGAACCCAGTTCAGCTGATCAGTTATTTTAACCGCGGCCACGAAAACAGGCAATAATGGAACATATCCCAGTCTTCGACTGTCGGAAAGAATGAACTCCACTCCCACTCTGGGAGGGCTGTTCAAGAATTCCATCAGTCTAATAACATATGTAAAACGTCTATCATCAGAATTCAAACACCACACACATCAATAACATCATAACCGTATCATTTTGTTTAGCAATATATTTGCATCATAGAGGCACCATACTGTTACTAAATAATTGAAGAATCACCTGCACTCTATTAATTTAAGCGGCAGGATATCACGCCGTATTATACCTTCCTCACGAATGTATGCGTCAACATATTTTTTGCGATGTCCAAGGGCATTTTATACGAGCCAGAGCACCTAACTTTGAAAGCTTTTGGGAAGCGGCCGTCAAATACTTCAAACATCATCTTTGAAGAGTCATAGGCACTGCTCTATTCACCTATACAGATTTTTAAACGTTTCTTATAAAGATTGAGGCCATATTAAACTTCAGACCACTTATTCCGATGTCTTCAGGCCCTAATGATTTACTGTCCTTGACTCCTGATTGTTTTCTGATTACCGATTCACTAATGAGCTTGCCGGAACAGAACTACAGGGATATTTCAAATAATCGTCTATCAGTATGGCGACACGTGTAGAAGGTCCGTTAACGATTCCGGGCACGATAGCATCGGGAATATATTAAGAGAGTCGGTCAAATCCTGTGCCAAGTATTGGGATCCGGCTCGAAGGGCCAAAAAAAAATATAAAAATTTATGGTTTCCGGAAAAATGCGGCGTCTGGTTTTAGCATATTACCGACGTTTCGCAAACATTCCAATTTGCATCATCGAGGCTAGATAGCTCCGATATTGAAGTTTCCTTGTTCCAAAGAATCCTTGAATACCTGTGTTCGTTGCTCTGAAACACTTGATTCAGCCAGTCTAGGACTGATCACCTTGTCAATTAAAAAATCGGGAGTATGGTATGCCAAATCGCATTGACCAGATAACTTCGGTCTCTGTTGAGGTTATTCGGATGTTTCAAGATTTCTAATCCCTCACGATATTTTCTTGAAAAGTAACATTGTAAGTTAGCCAATATTTGAGTTTTGTCACATTGGACAGAGTGTTCTGTGACCATCCAATGTTCTACCAAGACTGACTGGGAAAAGTGGCCGAGTTTGGTACACCGCTGGTATTCTTTGATGCGTGTATTGATCTTCCTTCCGGTTTTTCGTATGTCCACTATGCCGCACGAGCAGAGGTATATTCAAAAATTCAAGAGAGTGTCTGGTACAGTTTTATTTTTCTCGTAGTAACGCTGGTAAAGCAAGATGTAATGTGCCAAAATTATCCGGAGTAAGGTTGTTGAACGCATCTCAGGGAATCTTATATACTTCTAGTGAATCCAAAGGTGATATTTTATAGAAATGGAAAGTAACTGTGATTTGAAGATAACTTTGATGTGTTTTTTAGACTATTGTTACCGTCGGTTGTATCCTTGAAGATACTGTAGGACGGCCGTCGTTATCTTTCACGTTGGACCAAATACATTTGGAAAGAGGATTTGGTTGTTTTAATGAATGTAATGCTGAGATTTTGGGAGTTCAAAGTCGGAAACAACAGAGAAGTTGTCTACCGTCACTCCACATGACAAATGTGTCATCCACATTTTACTTATGCTATATGCCAATTGCTGTTAATAAACAAGTTAAATAGTTCCACGCAAATACATACGTATGAAAGTTTTTATTTCCACGATATACATACAATATGAATAATATTTACATTGTTACTGCGATTTAATCGCGAACAACTACTACAAATGTAAAAATAAGAAAACGTAACCTGAAAAATGCAAACATAGAACGCATTAGCTCTTGTAAATTTCAAATCTCAATATAATCGTTTCTCATGTACATTGAGCATTTTAAAGTATCACGATACGTTTAATAGAGGCAACAATTTAAATTAAGTGAAATTACATATCAGAAAATTATATTAAAAAAGGCATTTAATTTTGAAAACTTAACACAGCACGTCATGCAACCCAGTGAATTTTAATTTATTTCCTCATGATAAATGAAAGTTTGCAATTTTTATGATACACAGTGCAGACTTAATTCCTCTTGCTTGAACGATATGTAATGCAGTTCATAAAAAAAGGAAATGAAACAACGAAAACTAATTAAAGTTCAGCTGCGTCTTCTAAACGTTTAACAACTTTTTTATAATCCTCTTCGAGCAAACGGTATTCTTTTTCCAAAATTTGTATGCGCTGTTCTGTTGACGGAGACGGTATGTTTGGGAGCTTCTCATTATTTTTTCGTGAAGATTCCAGCTTCTTCTGATCATGTTGTTCGCGCTTGTAAGGCACATTCAGTCTTCTTTTCACATCTAGCCTATACTCGCGGTATTCATTTTCATTCGACAAATCCGTCGCACGCAATCTGAGAATCTCGTAGACTCTTCGGGATTGTTTCTAAAATTGTATGATAAACATTGCATAATTTTTATATAAATATACAAAACTTTTGTTTCAACTTTAAGATTGTAATAAAAAATATACCAAGTTAATCTTGAACTTTTCTCTAGCTTCAGTAGCCATTGTTTTGTTAAAGCCTTCTTTTAAGCGTTCTCTTCCAAAACTAGGTAATGTAGAACAATTAATGGCGTCTACATAATCTCTCAGTCGTTGAAAATCCACAGACGGATCTTCCACTATAAATTTGTAAAAAATGAATCATCAGTTATTCGCTAAGTGCGTACGCACACAGCTCCCATATTTAAGCATGTAAATATAGTACACGTGAAAACGAAAAGTTCAACGGAACACGCTGTCCAGCAAAATTAATGGTGCTGATAGAATGCACGTGCACTTCAATGCATGCATAGATATTAGATCAGTGTGTGTATGTTTATATCCAATATTGAGAGTAACACATAATTAAATAAGCTTATATTTTCTGCAAATTAATATCGTCACGAGTAAGATATATGATAGTTTATTACCTGTTATGTCTTTCACCTCGTTTCTTCCAATGTATTCGCGATATATTGCACGCAAAAGTTGTGTACCAAGTCCCATATTTTGGAAAGGAGGTAATATCAGAACTTGTGCAATGCGTGGTCGTGTATGATGAGGATATGCATAATATTGATACACAGTGGCAAAACCGACAGTCGCATACCGTGGTAAACCATCTTTTGAAACGTATTTTTCAAACCTAATAAAATAAAATTATCAATGAATTTATGACCAAACAATCAAATATATTCCTCTTGCTATTGTTATCATATAAAAGTATACATTACATGTTAAAATAATGCCACTGATCATCATCGATGTCAATAAAATTTGCAGCATCTATGTACCATAACAGAAAAGTTTGAAGGCGTTGGTGGTATTCCCTAAATCCTTTATAACTCATGTCAGCCTTGTATACTTCAAAGTGCCTTATTTCACCTTGATCTAAGGGAATGAAAATATTAAGAAATTGCAAGACTGATAAAATTATATTAAGAAATAAAGTTCAAAGCTGTATTAAATATTTATACCATCTACTGAAAAGGAATGCAACTGTTCTCCATGCGGTCTAAAGGTGTCATCTTTTTTCAAGGACTTGATGAATGAATCCAAGCCGTCATGAATATGAGCTGCTAATTTCCCAGAAAACTTTGATAGTACTTCATCAGGTTCCACTCCTTCATACAATAACTTGTTAACTTTTTCAGCATATGTCATTCCCAAATAAGTCTCCAGCGAACCAGCCGAGTAATACAATTTTATTCTCAAATCCCGATATCCAAATATTGATTCACTATATAATTAACATTTTGTCAAAATAGGAAAACAATGGAAACTTTAATAAAACCTATCAAGTTTTAAAATTTATTCTACGATTAAGTATGAAAAGTGATTAAAATACCCATCGCCGAATACTTGATGAGACATTTCTGGTCTAAATGTCATTTCATCATCTTCAAGATCTTCAACGGAGCGAACCAACTTAAATTCTAAAGCATCATTACTGCTAATAATAAATGATTTTAATCGAGCAGTTGCTGCATCCTCCATCATCCTGTAAGGAGTATAAGCCATGTTTATAAATTATATATTTACACATATCATTCAACACATTTTCATATTGAAATAACAACTTCCATCTCAGGTAATAAATAAAAGTAAGAGAAACAATAAGTAACGCCAATCTTAAATATAATCATTTGAAAGACATTCGTTATTATAAATTTATTGACCTTGAAGGTAAAATCTGTGATAATAGGTTATATCACTTCATATTAGGAAATAAACCAAACCTGAGAGCCAAGATGATTAATTTGAAATTCTCGTAACGTAATTTACAAAAAGAATAATATAAAAAAAGAAATATACGATATGCTTATTTAACCCCTAACGAAAAGTAGTTTTAAAAAACCTGTAGTAATATGCACAAATACAAAATGAAGCACTGATTAGAATCAAATCGATTAATATAACATTAAAATGTTTGATCGTCGCACCTTTATGGTTTAATTATTCGTATTAATTTCCCTAAACCTACAACAAGCTTCACCGTTTAAAATGTGAACACGAAACAGCTTCGCGCCAAAGGCAAAACGTTACAATCGTCAGGGATTAAATGATTAATAGCTATACAACTGTCCAAAAGGAAATGGATAATTTTGACATTTTTCTTTGAAAGGTATCTTCCCACGTCCAACGGACTTATCGCCAATAACACAGATAACTCGGAATAATCAAACTCTTGATTGGTGCAAATTTTTTTATTTGGAAATTTTTGCTAATCAGGAGTCTGGTTCTCCATCTTATTCGGCTAGACCGTTCGACGCGGGAAAGTACCTTAAAGTCAACTTCAGTCATTCAGTTTCAAAGATAAGTAATAATAGTCAATTATCTGTTTTCAACTAGAGCAAATGAAGTAAACAAGAGTATATATTGCAATAAATAATTATGGATTAAGCAGAGTAAGAAAATAGAAAAAAGAAAACTCACTTTATTCTAATAAACAACAATCCCCGTGAAAATAGCTTAGGCATTTCTGTGACGTCCTGGTAGTCGCCACTATCGTTTCGCGGCAGATTCGACTGCGTGAATCTGGCGCGGTGGGTTCGTTAGCCACCAAAGCTCTGATGAGCACTCCAACGAAGTCCAATCTCCAGGATTGGATTACAATTCTCTCGTGATCAAGATATTTATTGTTAAATGTTAATAAAGGGTTTCAGAAATAATTATGCAGGTGCTACTGGAGAGCATTATAACTAACTTTATTCGTTCTGGTTATACATGATTATCCTAACTCAAGCTACTCTATTGAATGATAGAGTCTAAGGTACCGTTTGACGTGAACCCTTCAAGACCAGAAATCAATCTGCCCTCCCTGATCTTAAAGGTTACAGTCCTTCGGGTTCCTCATACATAAATACACACTACATATATATACACACACCGCTTTAGGGTCCAATCCCCTCCGTGGAAGGAGGTTGCGTCGCGCCTCGATCCTCGGTCCCAGGGTCTTGAGCCTTGTTCTTTCTTACAAAGAAGTCATGCATACTCCTATTTCTGACCTAAAAGAGAGTTATGAGTAAGGGCCTAGTTATTTTAACCTTCTGGCGGACATGTAGCTCGGGTAATACATTACCCTGAGTGTCCGCCAAGGTAATAACAAATAGTCTATGCCCGCGTTGTTCGCTGTCTAATGTTTATGCACGTGTGTTGGCCAAGAGACTTTCTCCAAATTACTTAAGGTTTATCTATTTTATCTAGCTGATGGTGATGATTTATACAACTGGACGTATTGGAGTCTGACTGATCCACAAGGGAAATTGTGTCTCTACCTTAATTTTGTATTCAACCTTGCCGCTAGATCGAGATGGCGTTATTCGTCACCAGGCCGGGACATAACATTATCCCGGTAGGGAAGATGTCTTTCTATAGTTGATAATTGTTGTAATGACACTAAACATGATGGATTACGAATTTAAGATAAAAACGCAGAAAGACCGCACGAAGGTCGAAGATCTCTTCGAATTTGAAGGATGTAAAGTTGGGAGAGGTACCTACGGGCATGTATATAAAGCCCGAAGAAAAGAAGGGTTAGTTTTAGTATTCTAACCTACTACGCTTGGCTCAATTTATTGTAACTGAATATTCTGTATTCTTATGATACAATTTATAACAATAAATTTAAATCTTGGATATAGCGACGTTGATACAATTTATATGTGCCATGGGAATTATATTTTTTTTTCCTATATGCTATCACTCCCCAGTTTGTTGATAATTTCAATGACAATTCTCTTATTTTTTTCAATATTTAACAATAACTTATATAGTTATAGATTTTGTACTCTAACTGCATTGTACGGATATAGTACAAGGACCATACATAATGTAACGTAATGTATATTTTATTTGGTACTCTTCAATAAAATCTATTTCTAATATTTTAATCCTCTTACTAGTGTGCCAGATAGTGAATTAAAATCTAGGCCAGATACAAAAGATTTTGGACTGAAACAAATTGAAGGCACAGGACTTTCTATGTCTGCCTGTAGAGAAATAGCTGTAAGTATTAATAAAATTATATTTAATATTTTCAGGCAACTAATGACCTTGTAGTTATTTTAGTAGGGATGTAAGATCTAAATTTGAATGAAGTTCAGATCACAATATGTAATATAGAGTATAAAATCTATAATTAATGTATATATATATATATATATATATATATATATATATATATATATGTCAATTATTTGATTATTTTGCAGTTACTCAGGGAACTAAAACATGTCAATGTGATTACTCTTATTCGTGTATTTCTTTCCCATAACGACCGTAAAGTATGGTTACTTTTTGATTTTGCAGAACATGATCTGTGGGTATGTAAACTACTAGTACTTTTGTATTATAAGATAATAGATTATTGAAGAAATTAAACATGTTATATTTTTGCAGCATATCATTAAGTTCCATAGAGCAGCAAAGGCAAATAAAAAGCCAGTTATGGTACCAAAAGGCATGGTTAAATCCTTATTATATCAAATTTTAGATGGCATACA
>JARPRG010000371.1:26361-37220 GCA_031001745.1 Hartigia nigra
GTGTCCCCATTCAAAAGAATCCATTAGATTTCACATTTTACTTATGCATGGAACATTTTTATTTCCAAAACTATCAGTTCAATTTCTATGACACTTGAGCTACTGGATTTTTGGATTTTTTTAATGCTCTATTTGAATTTGAACTAAAGTTTAAAAATTCCATATGGTTTTATGTCCAAAATTTATGTTTCACCTGAGATAACTAGAGATTCATGAAAGAAAGTTTATTATAGGTACACTAATATAGAGATTAGATACGTATGAATACGCAAGACTGTTTTATTGTCTTTATAGCTGTAAATTGGTGGATTGCAGTCAAGTTTGATTAAACTATTTGATTTAAATGTACCTTTTTGAATTTTCAATTTTTTAATTCCGATTTCATTTTACCGATCTCCAAAACCCCTTGGAAAGTAAATTTCCGTGTAATATTTTTTAAATTTGGTTTACTATATTGCATGGGTTGTTTTGAATTTTGAATTTTTTTAGGTCTAATTCAACGACCCTAGATACCTCTATAGACCATAATTTCACAATAAATATTACTTCAAAGGGTTAACACATGAGTTTTCAAAATTAAAATGAGAAAATCAGTAAATTATACAAAAAAAAAAAGTGAAACGTTTAATTAAGCTTACTGCATAAAGCGCAAAGTACATAATAAATTGTGGAACGTGGATTAAAATATTGGTGTGGTGACCATATAGCCTGAAAGAGGCGTAAGAGTGAATAGCTATAACAAAAGTAGAGGCAAGTAGCACTGTATGTGTATGCATAGGAATACAAACCCATGCGTGAATATGGATTTTACATAAAGCAATGTTACACCGTACGCGCAGTCAAATTAGACGCTTAATCAAACCGTTTAATCAGTGACATGATTGCGACCGCATCTGCTCTGGCTGTTTCTGCCAATTTAACCCTTGTACCTGTACACATGACCTCTGCACAACTATACAACCCATACAGCTACGCACAGCTGTAAAGCGTGAAAGCCAACCAAAATTCTATTCTGAAATATATAATAATTCATTTTTTCTTTCTCTCTCCCACGCTAATACGTTCAATTTAAATTTTAAGGTAGGATTCCCATTTTTCTATTTATATTTATATTATATTCAAAATTCAGTGTAACAACTAAGAACCATAATTTTCTTTATAGTTTTCGAACGATGGTTAACTTACGAATTAAGCAACAATTCTATTAAATTGTATCTGTTAAAATAAAGTACTTAGGTTAACGCACAGTAGGTTTATTTAAATTACGTTTAAAAGATTGATAGGCATATTTTTATGCCAGGGTAGTAGCTGATAGAAGGAAATTGGATATTATTTTTGCCACCATTGGTTCTTAGTCGAACGAATGATGAATTATTCAATTTTTATAAATTAACTTTTCTAAAACGCAATACTGGATAATAATATTTGTTGTTACGACTATTAGAAACAAAGAAAACATCAATCATTTTTTTAAATTTAATTATAAAGCGTATTAACAAAATGATGTTGGATTTATTCTTCATGTGCTAATTATTTTTTATATGATCGTCATGTATATTAAATCTATTATCTAATAGGTTTTATGGTAGTAAAAAAACTCATGAGTTTCATTATGAGACCTTATTATCTGCCATTCTGATATTGGTATTATTGACTAAAGTAAGGTTTTGTATAATTTATTTTAAAAAAATGAATCGATAAGAATTTATAATCTTATCATTGAAAATATCAAATTTACCGTGATATATATATCGAGCTAACAGATTCTTTGACGTCATAAACATTTTATCGTGCCAATACCTAGTATTTCCCCTTTTAATGATTTGTATTTATAATCAAATTATAAGTAATTCTTTTTCAAATAGTTAAATTGCAAAATTCTGCCACCCGTCGCGATTCTCATTATATTTACGAATGGAACTGCCTAAATATTCTATAGAATTTATAAGCTGTACTTGTTACGAACTAGTTCGAAATATTTAATTTAAATATTATTACTATTTAGTGATATTCCCATGGCTTTCGTATATATTTATAATATTTTTAATCGCAGTTACGTCACCACAGTAAACGTTATTATACTTTTATTTTTATATCAAATATTTCAGTTTTCTTGACAAAATATTTAATGTGTATGACATGTACATACATCTATAGTTAAACTATGTAGGGTATGTTTAAAAATATTAATGTGTTAATGAAATTACGCAAGGTCCCTTTTTTATGCTTTTAATAACCCTTAATCGCGACGTGAGAAAGTGACCTTTCAACTTAGAGGTGAGGAACTTGAATGGTCAAGAATTTGTTGCTTTAAAAAAAAACGAAGCAAGTAATATTAAACTATTAAAAGAAAAAACAAAAAACTAAGAAACGTGAAAATAGTTGCAAATTTTATAGAGAGTACAATAAAAAAAAATAAGATAGAAAAGATTAAATTTAATTAGTAACCGTTTGACGGTAGTCGTTTCTTTGCCGGCTTTCGGTGAAAGTTTATAATATCCTGGAGAATATGCATAGTTCGTGAAGCACATGAAAGTTCATTGGTGTTAAGCTGCGCTTTTTCACTCTGGCTCCTCTCGCCCTGGGTGTTGGCAGTTCATTGGATTTTCGAGTTGTTGGCATAAGAGGATTATGTGTTAAAAAAAAAAACTAAGGGTTGTCTTAAAGATCCTTGCTATAGTCCCGCCAGCAAAATAGATTTTTTTCTAAACCGAACCGAGCAGGGAAAAAGGGTTAAAGTTAGAGTTACTTTAATGAGCACCAATAAAGCATTTGGTCCGTCTCGTTTTAATTTTATGATGAAATTCACTATTTCACTAAAAATCTTCTACACATACAACTTGGAAAACCGCTGGATTTGCCTGTGTCGTAGATTTTTCTACCCTGTCTAAAATAAAGATGGAGGAAGCTGTCTGGGACGGCATACATTTTCCCGTGATACGTCCTATGACGTCTTAAATACCTTTCCCTTACCTAGTGGGGATGTACTCCTAATAAATATTCAGCTAGAAATTCTCGGGCTCTTTTTTGACAAAAAAGAAACAACATTTTTACAGATGGAACAAACACACTGAACTATTTTCGAAAACGGTAAAATTTCCCCTCAAATGGTAATAAAGCGAATAACAACGATTACTCCAGTTTTTAAACGACTCATGCAATTCCCAAAGAATTACCTACTTGCACCTTTTCTTTTCTATGGGCAAAATAATAGCTACTATCTTCCTATAATTTATGATGGAACATGGTTCTTTCGTGTCGAAATATTTCTTTAAAAAAAAGATAGAAGAAAAAAAACACCAGTCTTCCTAAATCAACCGAAGAAATTACCAACGCTAGCGGGTGTTGCGAATATTAGGTACGGTCAGAAAGATTGATACAATTTTTGAAAGTAGCTACCTCAATAAAGATATTATACGCAAATGAAATACAACCTTCGCAGGGGCTAGTACCGTTGCTCCAATTTTGGTTATGGCTTCGTAATTGGTTCTATAAGCACGGGCCTGTTTATTATTTACAGCAGAGAAACGTGTGGGGTGGCCGGGGGGTGGCAGGGGGCCATATGACAATCATTGATACTAATAGAGTTTTAATATTTTTCGCTAGTCGCCATCTTCAAGCTACATATTAATCTATGTAGATAATTTTTAAACATTGATAAAGAAGCCACCGTGAGAGAAAAATAATAAAAAAAATTATTTAATATTATGCCTGATATAGACGATATTCTTTTATTAATCATTAGTACCGTTGCATTGCGTTTGTGGACAGAAAGAAGACTAAATAGACACTCGAGTAACAAAATGTATTGATACGGGATGAATCAGTGCTAGATCATTTTACATGATCTATATCTGTTTTTATCTTTAGAGTTCAGGGTTGATCGTGCGTAGATCTACGAAGTGCTACGAAGTGTCACTTCCGTATGGAACTCATTTAAAACTGATTTGAGAATGATCTTGCCCACATAGAGAATACGGATTGGACCTGAAATTGATCCAAGTATGATCTAGCTCGAATCTTACAACAATAAAGCATTCATAGATCAGTCAAAGATCATTGGTGATACGTATAAGGTGTATATAATATTTTGGTATTTTTTTAACTAGCTATAGATCAGTAGATGTATATCATAAATACATATACAACATAAAGATCTGTAGGAAGAATCAATTAAATGTTTATTAAATATAAAATTATTAATTGTTCTCATAATTTGTTAAAGATTTAATATTTTTATTTATTTTGAATATATTCATTAAGTTTGATCTCGTCCCGAATGAAATTCCCAACGTGATATATTCAAATATATAACTGTAGAATAATAAACATGATCGGTCTCTTGTTTAAAATAATAATTATTGAATAGTCGGGACTTTGTAAAATGAAGTGGAAGTTTCGAAATTATTAAAAAATAATTTACAGTGTTCTGTATATAAGACATCTTGTCAAATATTGAGGATTGTGAATGATTATGTAGTAACGAGAAAAAAAAAATATCAAAGACGTTACCAACTAATAGAAAATAACGAATAGAGAAACGAATTTTATTTCTTAGAAATTATGTATCGAGTAATCAAGGTCAAAGTTTACAACCACTTAGGGGTTATTAAAATTATTGTGAATTTTGCACCAATTTAAAAAGAATCTTTGCAGAGAGCATTATAGTTTACCTGAATAAAATTGACGAAAATTTGATTTATTGCAGTAATGAGGTTAGCTATTCAGCGCGTGACCAAAGAACATAATCATTGTTAATCTATTTTTAAAATGAAGTAAAGGTACCTGGTTGTAGTCCTGTACCTTGACTTTTGCTCTCTTTTCGTTCCCATTTCAGGTCATTTCTTATATAGTTTCAAGAAGGTATGAGTGCGGGTGCATTTCAATAGTTGCTTATAGAAATCATAAAAATTATTTGTTTTTCTCTTCACTTACACCCATGCATACTTTTAACAAGGAATATTGCCTCTTTTCATTTATTATTGTAAAACTGTTAAAAATAGAGCAGCTTTAAAAAACAATTTAGTAACTTCAGAATTAGACACTACTCTATTGCACATGGTTCAAAGAGACGACTCTTATTTCTTTTCCTTCATAAAAACGTCTAAACTAGAGCACAACCTTTGTCGAAAAAATAGTTCCCTCCAAAAACATTTTTACGTTATTTTTTGATCTGTAGTTATTGCGACGCTTAGAATTTTATAAATCCATATAGGCACAGTCTTAATTCCTTTGCCTAAATATTATTTTTACTACTGGCTATAATTTTATGTAAAAGTCAACTTCAGGATGTAAAGTTAGAAAAATGGATTCGATAGAAAGTATAAAATTTAGAAATCCTTTCCCTGATAAAAAAGGAAAAATATTAATTACGAATCGGAGTGAAATTCGAATTAAAACATATACGTAAGGCTTTTGTATAGAAAGTGAAATTATTCGAGATAATTTTCTGCTGAATTTCACCTTAACTGATGTTCGCTCCGTTTAGGGAGGATTTTCCGTAGAAAAGGCATTGAATATGAGTGTCGTAATACAGGGGGCGTTGCCAAAATTACAAAGGACCAATCCCCAAGCAGTCGTAGCGCCTGCTCACCAATCGGACAGCTTCTGACAACAATGGCTGTGCCTGCGACTGGTGACGACTGTCGACAGTGTGCGTTAGTCCTCAGGAGGCTTTATAAAATCCCTGCTGGTCACAGAGGAAAAGACAGTCGCTCTTAAGCACTGGATTCGGAGTTGTCGAGGAGCGTGAAGAAGTTTTGAGAATCGCGAAACGAGCTTTGAAATCCATCAGGAGTGTAAATCAAGTAATCCGACTAGTTCTCTAGTGATCAGTGAAGTGTCATCATAGATAATATCATAATCATCATTGAGTGATAAGCAGTTCCTCCTGGTTTCTCATCAAAGAAGATGCAGGGCTATCAACGTAATTTCGAGGAGCAACAACGAGATCAACGTGAAGAAGAGACTATAGTCGTAGATCTGGTGCCACCCCAGTATCAGCTGAGTCCACCCCATAGTCCGTTGTCTGGGAACATGTCAAAGACTCCTGAAAAGGGTAAGTTTTCCCTTGTAAAAAAATAAAATCTCTTTTTGCCGTGTTACCATATTCTTTTATCAGTATTGAATTTTGCTCAAAGTATATAATTTTTATAAGTGGCATAAGAATCTCGAAAATTTAACAAGAAGTTCATGGTGGAATATCAATACTTTTCCCTTACGATTGTTTCGCATGGTGTTGATAGTCTAAGGGATTAACGGGGAATTAGTAAATTGACAAAAGATAATAATTGCCGGGCTGTAATCCAATTGATAGTTGTCCTGGTAGGTATTTGTAAAACGTGAAGTAATTGTTCAAAACCATAAAGGATTCTTCATTGGGACCTTACTAACAGTATTGCAATCCTTCTTAAGAATTTTTCTCTATTCCTCGTGGTCCCGAGTTTATTGCGGTAATTATTTTACTGCAGTACCATGCCGAATTCCTGGAAACTTAAATTTTTATTGACCGTAGATGATTTTTCCCTCGACCGGCTACCCACTCGCAGCTGCTTCTTTTCAACAGTACATTATAGTCTGGATTTTTGAGCGTAGTTTCATGATCCACGTCCCTGAATTAGACACGATTAACAGGTGTTGTTATCTTGAAAAAAAAATATTAATCATGCAAATGAACTGGCGTAGAAGACGTTTGATAAGAGTAGCGAATGGGAGTAGCTAGGAAATAGAAAATAAAATACTGATAAAAAAAATGTCGAGAATACTGGTCCATAATAATGTTTGATTTATTGCTGCTTTATAAATGATCCGATCTATAATAATAAAAATAATTGGATCTTTCAGAATCCTCGGGAACCCATCAGCAGCAACAACAACCATTATCCTCCATGGACCCGAACAGCCGCCGATACAGAACAGCGTTTACTCGGGAACAATTATCCCGCCTTGAAAAAGAATTTCATCGTGAGAATTACGTCAGCCGACCCCGCAGGTGCGAATTAGCTGCTCAATTGCAACTGCCCGAATCAACAATTAAGGTTAGTATCTTTGTTACGCGTATTTTATGCAGAATAATATCGAGTAATCGATATACTCGCTTCGTTCGATAGATACACGAGGTATTTGAAATTAATTCTTGTTCTTTTACATAATATGTAAATTTTTTCACGTTAATCAATAAATGCTTTTATGCGTACAGTGTTACGTTGAAACGATTTTGACGGTGTTGTGCTGCCGCGTATATTTACTTTCATAAACCTTGATTTCTTATGGACGAACACAGAGGAAAGAAGTTAGTTTCGTTAAATATTCATTGTGTAGTAATATAGGAGACACGTTGTTAAGTTCATAGCGATTAATGCAAATAAATATCCGCCATTAGCACCTTGGGCGAGATGTTTACTTAATTAACGGCTTCCGAGTAATTAAGAAAGTAAACGAGTACAGGGCCGGAAATGATGTATTTTAAAGTCTAAATCAGAAAGTTGTAAAACGTCGAATGTTCCGAAATTTAGCAGAGGATTTGACCAAAGATTGATTGACCAAAGCAACATATATGCATCTGAAAGTATAAAAAGACCAAAGGATCGAATGATCTAATGGCGTTCCATAAAAAGTGGCAAAGGATCCAGCAGCCAGCCAGAAGTCTCATAAGGACAGGAAGATGGCTCGTTAGTTGATATCATATAAGACTGCAGTTGTCGCGACTGCTTTCGCGTACTTATGTTTTTTTTTTCTCTCATATACGAAAGAAGTGTTGGCAGCCTTGATAGCTTTCTTGTCGGTTTGGCCATGTTTGATCAGTCATTATAACACGTAAGAGAATCCCTTTGTTCGTGTCTTCGTTAAATCACCAATCACCGAGGGTAAATATCCCAAGGGAGGCCACAACTTCGGTCAAAAGTGCCGCCAGTCGGTTACGTTGGAACTTTTCATCTCTTGGCCCCCCTATACTTACGGCCCTGAAGAGCAAGAACGCATCCAACCGACGGGCAAGGTGCTAAGCGGCTTGATTAGCGGGCCTCTAGTAGAAGGCGAGATTTCGGCAGCTTTGTGACTTTAATGGATCCTTTAATTTCCCAAGAGCTCCTGTCTGACTTCTCTCATTTTTTTTAACATCCTTTCTGTTGTTATCCCATGCCGCCTTGAACTTTCATACTACTTTTATCTCTCGTAAAAAGGGTGCCATCGTAACTAGGAGTCCTAATTATCATAATAATTTAGAATTCTTTCCTTTAAATAATACTGGTGTCTGACTTTCGGTGGATCGTTTCACCATGAATATATTAATTCTAGTTTGATAATATTTAAACATGGAATACGCTTTACAAAAGAAAATCTGTCTTTCTGTTTTAGGTCTGGTTTCAAAATCGGCGAATGAAGGATAAGAGACAAAGAATGGCAATGGCATGGCCATACGCCATATATACGGATCCTACATTGGCTGCAACCCTGTTAGCTGCAGCAACGGCAACCCTACCGCCACCACCGTATCACGGGGCCCCTGGTTTGCCGCCTACGCACCTAGCGCCAAGTTATCCTGCAGCGGCAGCAGCCGCGTATTATACGGCGCGTTATAATCCTTATCCAGCCAGTTCGCCAGCGACGACATCGGCTGGACTTCACAGGCCACACCCACAGAACCCAGCATATCCTCACCACCATCATCTTCTTCAACCTCATCCAGCCTTGCCACCCCTGCATCTCCCGACTCTCGGCGTTCCGACCAACACACAGTCTCCATTCGTGAGTCCACCGACCTCTACCTCAGCCCCCACTTACCGTCCAACACTTCCGGAGCTAAGCCCCTCCCATTCGGATACTTCAAGCGATTGTGACTGTGGTGCGGCTCATCCCCATTCCCACATACATCCCCTCTCAGCACCCGGAGAAAAGACTCCGCCCCTCAAGCTTCCCACCACCATCGCTATTGGATTACCCGCGCAGATTCAAACGATCCAGAGTGCGTTTGAAAATAAAAGTTACTCAGGACCATTGAACACTTCGTCATCGGTTTCCGCTACGACGAAAATTGATGCACCTAAACTTTTTCAGCCTTATAAAAGCGATATCACGGAAAAAGCGTAGATAGAAAATCCTCTGGAATATGAGAAATGACGATGGCGTTTGTAATCTTAAACTGGGCTCTCTTGAGGGCTTGATTTGACCTTAAATTTTAAGAATTGTACAAAGTAGATGTACAAAGATAAAAAAAAATTGGCTCTCTGTTGCGCTCAAATGCAGAATCAACTGCCAAAATAGTGTATATAAGCTTACCAAGGAATAACGATTAGGATAATATGTAAATATTTTTTTCTGTACAAAAATACATGTGTATCGTGGAATCGCTGTGCGACCGTTAGTTAGGGAAAGAGTTGCGTGACTGGTGTCTATTCTCTCTATAGATAGTCCCTAAAACTATGTACAGTCTTAGTCTTTAAATATCTATTTATTACAAAGCGATACTTGCTTTCCTACTCAATATAATATTCTATTACTCTACTTTATATTTTCATTCCTTCGGTACCAATATTAAATTTGCGACTAATTGAAATTCGTATTACCTCCACTTGTTAAATGATACTTTATTGAAGAAGGAGGGAGAGAATACAAGTAAAATAAAAAAATATTCTATAAAAATTGTAATCCGTAATTATTCCGGATTTCTTTAACACGTTACCCTTACTCTCTACGTCTCGTATATATCTTCTACCCCTCGTGTGACTACCTTTTACAGTGACAGCTACCTCAATTTCAGACATTCAGTCGTAATTATTGAATCATAATTTAACGACCTCTCAAAAATTAGCATCCGTTAATCGTCTTAAATGGCAATAAAATAAATTGGTGTCTATATAAAATATACCAATCTTTTCATCATCTAGTTTCATTAGGCTGCTAAGATTTAAAATGCCATATACACACGCTGGCTACCTATACCGCCAAGATGGCAGACCACGGAGCATATGTATGGAGGATATGTATGGAGCCAGTTAACTCCCGAACAGCAATATGGAAAGAAGCAATTTAGTCGGAGGGGAACAAGATAATTTCGTATAAACGATAAGGTTTAATCATCCAATGAAGCTTAACCTACCCCAGTCTTAGCAACCTTTACTAAGCTTATACGTTTAAACAGTCCACTTATACGTTACCTATGTATCAAAGATCTCTAGAGTTTCCAAATTAATCCGTATATACAATAAAAAATGTGAATTCATTGATTTTTCATGAATGACGCGAGTAATTAAAAAATGTCCGTATATAAATCGTAGCTACAGCATCCACTTACAGTAAACTGCTTTAGAGTCTCTTAGGGCTTTTTCAGTTAAAGTTTGGGCTTAGGTTTAGGTTGAAACGTTCAGGTGAAAAAATTGAAAAGCAGCAGTTTTTCTATGGGTCTGGAAGTTTGACGCTCGTAAAATAATAAAGCACCTCTGAAAATCTCATAAAATCAATGCACTCGATGACTGTAAATACCTTGTAGAAGAAAAAAAAAAAAAACAACGCTGATCTACCGCCGTAAATACTAAATGACTTGTTTTGTATCAGTGGTGTAAAAAAATTATCGAAGAAATTTCTAATATTTATCTAATATCCTATTCCTATACAGTTATACAGTGAACCAGATGTTAATTAAAACTCTCGATACAAGTCTGATTACATTTTCTTTTTATATACTGTCAACTTTCACCCTTTATTCTTATCGCTCTACACTATTATACCCTCGGTAGAAATTGATCCGGGTGTTCCCTGTTTTCAGCTAACGCCTAGACGGGCATATAATCAGTTCGTTGAACGTCTTGAGGCAAATCTGGTCATCTTTGGCAAGTAATGACTTCGTGTATAAATATATAAGT
>JARPRG010000371.1:63984-80552 GCA_031001745.1 Hartigia nigra
CATTTGTACCATTTTTCTGGAGAAAATTCCATATTACTTGTCCGATATTAACGTGATATTGCTTATTTAATTAATTAAAAGATACTCTCGAGATTCACCGGATTACATTTCTCCTTTAACATCACTGTTTCTCGGTAATTCTTGGCAAAGAAATTGTTTTTGTCGCATCACAGTATAAGCAAATAGCTGTAGTTTTAAACTGTAACTTTTTATTTAAATAAAAGAAAACCCATTTCGGTGAACGTAAAGAACATTACAACCACTTAAGTGATATCGGACGAGCGACGTGGAATTTTCAAACAGCGAAGCAAACAAATTTGGCTGTAAACGATTGTATAACTATTATTTATGTTTATCTCGAGGACAATTTGCTTCTTATTAAAATGTAGCTTTTTTAGTGTCGTAGTTTCATGCTTTAGACTTAATTAAACTTTTCTTCATTTTCATTCTCACGTGATGGGACTGTCAGCGCATGTATTACCTTATTGAGGGAACCGTGTGTATTTGGCTATTGCAATTGAAAGATAAAATGAATAACGAGTAATGGCGGAACTGTTTGAAAACATATTTAAATGTATAGAACAAATAGAAAAGTAAGGAGATACGATAGCGAAAGTTCAGGCGTCGCGGTGAGAACTGTTAAAAATAATAAAGAATTTCAGCATATCTAGATAAAAAAAGCATCAACAGATATCAAAGACAGTTTCCTGGCGAATAACGCTTTCGAAATAATGAGTGCATTGAAGCTATATCCGAGAACGTACTAATAATAGAACGTGTCAACCATTTTTTAAAAAATAAACACCGTACGTTGCTTCTTTTTTAAAGCTGACTCCCTCCATAAATTTGAATACAAATTTTTCTATCAACAATCAACGAATAAAATTGCCGGTTGTGCGTTCGATGCGTTTATAAAAATAGGACAATGGCTCTTCCTTGGAGTTTTTGCCTAATTCTCATGGTCTCCCGATAAAATATATGCCCTTGTACAATTTTTTCTTGTCTCGAGCAATGGAAAAAAATATTAAAACTATGATTCGACATCTTTCAATACTTCGTTTCTTACGAAACAGTTTCGACAAGTTATTTATCCTTGAGATTTTTCGCTTCTTTTTCGACAAATACCTTCTCCAAATCCAAGCCATCGTTACAATATTCATTGATCGCGCGCAAAAATATTTCAATGCTCTCCGGCCGAGACTTTGCACCCCTATTAAATAATTTGTACAAAAGAATTTTTGCTCCCTTTTCTACATTAAAATATCTATCCCCAGTTTATCCATGAGTAAAATGTATTTTGAAGGAACCATCTCTCTGTAGCTTTCAGCACAAAAGTGGTGCCTGGTCTTTAAATTCGACTCACGAATCAACTGTACGAATAAGCATCGAACCAATGTTGTTCTAACATCACCGAAACCTTATCCAGATAAAAAGAATACGATTTACAAAGATGAGGGAAAAGAGTGATGAATAAAACGAAGTATACATGCGGTTAGGTACGTGGGGTAGATACCAGATTACGTAGAGAGGTACGTAGTAAGATAGGTAAATACATATGTAGAAGGATACATAATAGAAAAGGGGGGGAAAAAAAAAAGAAGAAGAAGAAAAAGAAAGGGCGATAAACGAATTAGTTAAAGGTAAACGTCCATAGTCTTGCGACAATGAACGCGGTATTTACACCGGTGTGCTAATAAATATACGTGGCCAAAAGACAATCTCATTTGAAACGCGTGACTTGTCGCACAAGCTCTTCTCTTACGTTAACGCATACGCTTAGATTTACATGTACGTTTTCTTTTTGACTTTCGCGAGGACTATGTACGAGAACCGAAGGACAATGCGGTTGAAAGATCTTCTTCGTCGTCCATGTAAGACAATCCCAGGAGAATTAGAAGTTTCTAAAAAAAGAAAGCACAGAGAATTCTTTCGTTATAAAATAAAGAAACAGGTAATTGTAAAACGCGTTGAGTATTACCTCTTTTCAGGATGAATCTTCAACAATTTGGTTCAGCAACCTCATTGAACAAGGGAGTCAGGGAGTCAACGTCCTGGAGGCCATCAAAATTCCCAAGGGGATCGAGATCATCCTGATTAGCCGCATCGGTATCCGCTAAGAAACTAGGCTCTAGGAGTTCCCTAACATTGCGACAAACGCTACTGGTAGTTGGATTGACATTGTTCGTATCTCCGTGAAGATTTAAAGAATTTAAGGTAGGGCTAGAAAGCATTGGCTCGTTGCTTTCGGTGTAAGTCTCACGTGGTTGCACCGTATGCAAAGGAGTTGACGGATACGACCTGGAACCATTTGAATCCTCTGTATACGAGGCGGGCGTATACGTTGTAAGTGTCAATGGTAGAGGAGTGTTCGGATAGGACCTAGAGTGAATTATCCTGTGCAAAGTACTGCTCATTGAAGGATCAAGAACCACTGCTGGGTCCAGGATATTCTCATCTGCAATGTTCAGATTAGAAGTTGGTAATTCCTCTAGCATAATAGCATTAGTCTCTAACAACGTCTCCTCGTTTGAGTTTTCTGGTAAGATTTGAAGACTTTGAGGAGTCTCCTCGTTCAATATATTCAGTATATTCGTTATATTCTCAGGACTGATTTCTTTATCTCCTATAAGAAACTGTTGATTAGCGGATATCAGATTAGGATCTACGTCCTCCAGTAGAAAGCTACTGTTGTCCGGCTGTCCTCCTATCGATCCAAAATCATTGAACTCACTAGGGACTGGTGTGGCTGCTACGGAGCTATTCGTTGAAGGGTTAAAGCTCTGACTCTGGAGGGCAGTGACGTAATGCTGTGTCGTTGAGAGTGGAGACATTAGAGTTGGATTAACCATCCTATGTAAGGGAACTGATTGAGATCTATAGTAGAGCTGCTCGGTGCTGAATGTTTTTCCGTCGTTAAATAATTCACTGATCTCTGGATCTGTTGGCTGAATATTTTTCTGATAAATGTTTTTGATTTCCTGAAGATTTTCATGACTTGGATAGTTTATTAGAAGTTGCATTTGAGACGCTATATCACTGTGTAACAAAGCTACTGTCTGCTGGCTCACTCTCTCCTGCTGCTTCGAAGAAATTCCTATGTTCTGAGGTGGTGTATTTAATGTGGGCTGAACTTCCGTAGCTTTGATATAACTCGTACAAGTTAAAGGTGACTGCGGTGCTGACATCTGCCGGGTTAACTCTGGTCCACTGGTAGGTACAATAAAAGTATCATTTCTACTGGAGTACGGCATGCTGCAGGATATCGAACGCGATAAGCACTTTTGCGAGGTTCTCGAACGGGAACCACTAGCTTGAATGTTACTCCGAGAACGAGGTACTGGGGTATTCCTGGGTGAGACAAAGGGACTGGCATTAGCTGAATTCGGCTTGGAGGCGCGGCCATTTATTGGAGAGTGCGGTCCGGGGGATATTGGTGTAAAGTTAAATATACGACACCGTGTATTAGGACTTTGGGGTACGGTGTTCCCAGTAGAAATGTTACTTGAATCGTGAACGTGCTCCACCACGCTCGTCTCAAAACTCACTCTGCGTCTAGTATTGGCTTGATTAGGAAGATTCAGTAAAGTGGGTAGTATAAGACCGTGTTTTTCACTGATTTCTCTCTGCTCCGTAGGCTTTTCCGTTTTTACAGTCATCGCTGATAAGATATCTTCAGGTGGATGAGTAGTGATACCTGCCTTTAAATTCTGTTGCAGCATCTTTCTTAACTGGGAGACTTTATCCGAGCGGGATATATGTTCAGTGTCCGTAGTAACGTTATTGGCCTCTACGTCTGAACTGGATGAACTATTCTGCTGAAAGTACTGCACTAATTCTTCCTCTTGTTCCTGGGAATTATTTCCCCCGTTCAAGTAGTCATCCAACGCATCAGGATCTATCGTACAGAGCTTATCGTTCCTATCGATCAAGCACGTGTTGTTCTGTAATAATCGTATTTGATCCACCGAAGAATTCGTTGAAAGATCCGTCGAAGGTTCTGTCGAAGACTCCATTGAGGATCCTGTAGAAGATCCTATAGAAGGTCTTGTCGATGTATTCGTTGAAAGGTCCGGTGGTGTTGCTTCTGTACTCATGGAGGTTCTTCCATCGAAGAGACCCGCAGGACAGCCATTTGGCTTGGTACAATTCTTGGAATAATACAAGGATGACTTGATATCACAGTTTTTTGAGAGACGCTCAACGGCAGCTCCCTCGTTACTTTTGCATTTCATGGGTTGTTTTAAATCACTAGCTGCTA
Source organism: Hartigia nigra (assembly GCA_031001745.1). Classification (NCBI taxonomy): domain Eukaryota; kingdom Metazoa; phylum Arthropoda; class Insecta; order Hymenoptera; family Cephidae; genus Hartigia; species Hartigia nigra. Next base: position 68,243 of record JARPRG010000371.1, read on the forward strand.
TCACGGATATCTTTCCCGGACGCTGTATCGACGAAAGCCTCGACAAGGATTCGTTAGATCGTTCAATCGCGTTCGCGAAAGACTGCGAGTCAGCTGTTGCCATTTTCAGCTGCTTCTCGGGACTGGACTCCAATGATTGTGTCGGCGCATTTGCGTTGGCACGCTTTCTGGAATTTTTCGATTTAACCTCTTTAGGCGAAATCGCACGGCTGCTCGTCACTACCCTAGGCTTGCTATTATTCTGCACATCTTCAATCGATTGTACCACTAGATTATCACAGTTGGATTGCAGGGAGACGATGTTGCAGGGGGCATTATTTGTAGATTTGAGAACTTTCTTTTGTCGACTCGAAACAATAGCTGGCAGGTTCATAAGTTTGGTCGGAGCATTTTGCCCGGTCGACGCGTTTGTACCTTGCGGTGACTGACTCCTTTTATTCTTCTTACTTCCCTTGCTTCCTCCTACTCCCTTATTATTATCTACAGTCTTCTCTTTGTTCTGATTCTGAAAGAATAATTAAGATAATAACAATAAGATTTAATTTAATATATTCTAATATTATTTCTACGACTTGGATAACTGTTTCTTGATCATCAACCTGTAAAACAGTATCGAGATGTCGATGCTTCTGATCCCGAATGTGCTCACGTTGTTGGAGCTTGCGTTGCAGCTGTAACTGCGCCTCTCTTAGTTTTCCAGACTTTCCTGTACTCGGCAAATGAGTCGTCGTTGGTCCTGGAGTCATTTCTAGAAATTCATTTTTCTTCCTTGTCAAATACTCTCTTGGAAGAAAGGATTATTTATTTACAAAGAGGTTGATCTGCTATGATGTAACAGTTAAGACATTTTTTTGTTTAACTTTATGAATCGTTTCTATAAGCTAAAATACACTTGCTTAATTTTTTCAGAAAATTAACGTTAAACTTTGCGCAACCAGTACGGATCCACGAAAGACAAAGCGAAGCCTGAAAAATAGTTGGTTTGTCGCAAAAAGATTTAAAAAAAAAAACCAACGAGTTAGGCTTTTGTTGAATTGTACAGATCTGTGTCTGTAATTGAAATGCTTTTCATGCCTGTGAATATTTTCTACTAACTCTTCTTGTCCCATTTGGTAGCCAACCTCCTAAAGAATATACATTCCATTTACCTTTATTGGATGTAACTTGAGTCTCCCCCGAGGCATAGAGAATGCATACTGCAGCGAGAGATCTCGTGTCTACGCAAAGATTATCCACGAGATGACGCGCCAGAGCGCACAAACTGGGAAATTTCAGGCCTAACAGTGTTTCGGCCCATTCTCTGATCAACGTCGAAGCTGCTCCTAACATTTCTTCCGTAACATTCTCTTCCATATCTTCGTTCTAAAAATGTCGATTACATATTAAAATGTAGTACTTACGAGCACAGTGCATTATTAAAATATATCAAGCTCACCAATTGAGCACCGGTCACAGCTGGTAGTATAGGGGGATCGAGTTTAACTCTTTTGCGCATGCCTGCATAACAATAACGAGAATTTCCACGTGTACCTAGTCTTCGTGGTCTTACCCTGGGATATACTTGTTTCATAATTTTGCCAAAGTCAGCCGTAGACACAGGCTTCATGGAGTTTCTTATGCAAAACATACTGGAAAGAAAAATGAATTTAAGTGTCAAATTCTAATATTATTTCATAAGAACGTACTTGTACTCGTCGTAAACTTCTTGTTTCGGCAAAGACACGTCAGGATCTTCTTCTAAGTGTGTTCTAATCCACATAATAGTCTGATGAATTTCATAACGGTTCCCGAGTGGATTCAATGGCTGTCTCAATGGATCTATCGTTCCTCCGGCATTTGTCATTGACATTGGGAGTTTCAGGTACAGCAATAATTTCTCCTCTAGCTTAAGTTGTTCCAATTGTAAAAAAATGTCTTGAACACGACATTTTGAATCCTCGCTATCCGATAAAACAAAGGAACACTGTCTTCAGTACCTAGAGAATTTACTACAGCAAAATATATTATAACAAACCTTATAGTGTCCTCGATCATGAGCCGAATCTTTTCATGTTTGTTAGCAGGCGCATGAGCCAAGGCGCTGATTCTGGTAGTGAGTATGTCCTGGAGAAGTTCCCCGGCATGAAAACCGTTCGAGATCCTGGCCGGTGTGATCCCACTAGATCCTTTTTGTTGATTCTGTTGATTCTGCTGGTACTGCTGTACCTGTCCTGGAGGATGTTGTTTTTGTTGTTGCTGTATCCTGATCTCTGCTCCACTCTCGCCATCGGTGCCAGTAAGACTGCCGTCACTGGGTCCCCCATTCTCGCCGCAAACGTCACTTCGCTCCCTTTTGATTTTCCTACCGTCGAACGCACTATCATCTACACTATGTACAATTTTCGGAGGCTTGCTGAGCGGCGTTTTTGACTGATCATGATTATCAGCACTCATTTTCCCCCGAACGAGTCAATTATATACAATTCTATCACCTCCCGCTGAACGAGAGGACCCTACCATTTTGTCACAGTCAGCTGGACTACTTGTTAACATTGCTCTCACGGTGATCCTCTGTACTGTACCAGATGCTCCACTCGGCCGGCTTGAAGAATTACCGAAATGCAAAAACTATGCTGTATCTCACGATTAATTATTAATTGACAAGTACATCTTTGCTATGGCTTTTAACTAAAACAATAATTTTTACATTGTGATCAAATTTGGAATGATTTTTTTTACTAAAGATACTCTTCTAGTGGAGTATCTGTAGGGCAAACCTATAGAGGTTTGCGTTTCATAACTTTAGAAGCATAGAATATATGCTGGAATATGAGAGAGGATACGTCTTTGGTTTTTCATGAATTTCTCGAAAATTATTCTTATAATATTTCAAATCTTAACTATTGTATTAATATTATTCATATTAACGAAAGATGTGTGTGATTTCTAGAAATTTATGATATCCCACCATATATTATACTTTTTATTCATTATTTTTTAGCTATTCTTTATAAAGTTGTGTGCCTTCAATCTTTTTAAACAATATCAATTTATACGGTTCATAAACAAGCATTTCGAGCCTTTTTTATACTCGAAATTCTTTAAAAAGTCTGCACAAGTCATTTATAACTGAGAGTTTATTTATATTTATACACATTTTTATGGAATACATAAAAAAATAAAGAGTGACTCGGAGCCAGTCTTATAAAAGTTAATCGAGAATACCTGGCTAGATTAACCAATCAGATGCCAGTATTACTGGAAATATTCTGTAGGCATTTAAAATTTAAGGCTACGTTCACACGAGGCAGTTTCTGCGCGATTTCTATATACTATATTAATCGTAATTCTTTGAGTTCTATATTTATATATTTACATGGTTTAAATTTGCTTCAATTTTTTTCTATAGCTTTGAGATAGGATTATTCAGAGTTTAAACTCCTTTAACGGCATCGGCCCTTGCTCACCTTTTCAGATCGGTCGTACGACTAAATTATCTGAATTCTCATTGGCTAAAACTTTCATAAGAAACAATTTCGACCAATCAGGAGTTAGATTTTCTAACTAGTCCTACGTAGCTTCGAAGATTCTCAGGTCTGAATTTGGATAGTGGATAACCAACAGAAAACTCGTGAACGCTCGTTAAATGATAAAAAGGAAATGAACGTTTGATATGTTCATAAAAAAAAGCTGTCGAATTATAATAAAAGGTGAGAATTAAGAATTGTATATTTTATTTGGTTACTTTTATAATAGGACAAGATCGAAATGAATTTTCTGATGAATTTCCTATAACTGATGCAAGTATTTCCTAAGGATAATTATTTATGAATTTACATTTTATTTAAACGGTAAATGGCAATTGTAGTAAAGTTTTATATTTAATGTCAGATACTTATACCTTATGCAATTTCTTTTATATAATTCGTAAATACATAAACGAAGATAATTATAAAATTATATATAATTTCTTTTGTTGTTTCTCCAATTACGATTACTATTCTTGCAGATACTTTTGTGCCGAAAGGAAAGTAATAAATCTACAATGTTGCGTATATTTGGCTTGTCTAAGAGAAGTCGACCGATTACACCCCAGCTTCGAAAGAAAGTGTACCGGTTATGTAGTTTTCATGCATTTCCAAACGCTCGTGTCGACTCTACGTCGAATGGAATCTCAGCACAGGAAAATGTAATGCGATTTAAAGAAGGAGACGTCGTAGAAGGTTTTATAGTGGAAGAGATATCAAAAATTCAAGAGATGCACCTATCGGCCATAAGACTGAAACATATATCGACAAAAGCCAAATACTTGCATTTGGACCGTGACGACAGCAATAATGTATTTTCCATTGGATTTCGAACAACGCCTATGGACTCTACAGGATTACCACATATCCTGGAACATATTACACTATGCGGCAGTCAGAAGTACCCTTGCAGAGATCCATTTTTCAAGATGCTGCGCCGATCACTGGCTACATTCATGAACGCAATGACAGGACCCGATTACACGATTTATCCGTTCTCTACACAGAACCTAAAAGACTTTAGGAATCTTCAATCTGTCTATTTGGACTCTGTATTTCGAGCAAACTTAAGGGAACTTGATTTTCGTCAAGAAGGATGGAGATTAGAGCATGCAGACGTAAATAATAAGAAGTCTCCTATAATATTTAAAGGAGTAGTCTTTAATGAGATGAAGGGTGCATTTAGCGAGAATCAAACTATATTTGCTGAAAAGTTATTAAACTCAATATTACCAAGTCATACGTACAGTGTAATCTCCGGTGGTGACCCATTGATTATTCCTAATTTAACTTACGAGGACTTACTGAAATTCCATGCAAAGTATTATCATCCCTCGAACGCACGTGTATTCTCATATGGAAATTTCCCATTGGAGGATCACTTAAAGTATCTCAATGATACTTATCTTATTTCTGCTGATGAGATAGATAGCTCCATGTCTGCCGTTCCTCCTGAGAAGCGCTGGCAGAATCCCAGGAAGGAACATATAACCTGTCGACCAGATCCCATGGCTGCTGATCCTAACAGACAAAATTCTATAGCCATTGCCCATCTTTGTAACGATATCAATGAAGTTCAGGAAACTTTTGAGCTCTATGTATTATCTAAGCTTTTATTGAGCGGGCCTACTTCGGCATTCTACAAGAGTTTAATCGAGCCTAACATAGGTACTGGTTTCTCTCCAGTTACAGGCTATGATTCTCAATGTAGAGACACTATGTTCGTCGTCGGACTTCAAGGCGTAAAGAGCGAAGACATTGAAAGGGTTGAAGAGATATATGAAGAGACTGTTAAGAGAGTCATTGCTGAGGGCTTCGAGAAGGATCATATAGAAGCTATTTTACATGGAATAGAATTAGAAGTGAAACACCAAAGCTCCAATTTCGGTCTAAATCTCTTGTTCAATCTGACCCCTCTTTGGAATCACGACGGAAACATTATCCAATCGATGAGGATCAATGAATCCGTGAAAAGACTCAAAGAATCCTTGACGCAAAATCCTAAACATTTTGAAGAACTCGTTGAGAAATACCTAGCAAGAAATTCCCACAGATTAGTTCTAACGATGTCACCGGACGAGAGAACGGAGCAAAAGGTAATTGCTGCCGAGGCTGATTTACTTAAAAGGAAATTAGAAGCTCTTTCTCAGGATGATCTGCAAAAGATCTATGAGGATGGACAGATACTTTTAGCCGAACAGCAAAAGAAGGAGAACGTTGGGGTTTTACCTACGCTGACGATCCAAGATATCAAAAAAGACATTGAAAGGTACGAGACCAAGGATTTAAGGACACGCGATGTGCCTCTACAAGTCTCTATTCAACCCACCAATGGAGTATGTTACTATAGAGCCATAATAAATACCCGTGAGATTTCATCAGAATTAAAGGACCTAGTGCCGCTATTCAATTCTATCGTTACCAAGATGGGAACGAAGAATTACGATTATAGAAGTTTCGATCGCATGATATACTTGAAGACTGGTGGATTGAGTTTATCTAATCACGTAGCCGAGGACAAAAACAATATATTAAGATACGAAGAAGGTGTCCTTCTTCATTCCTACAGTCTTGATCGAAATACCAATGATATGTGGCAGCTTTGGATAGAATTATTGAACAACGTTAAGCTGACGGATTTGTCGAGATTCGAGACACTCGTGAAAATGACTGCAGCCGATTTAGCAAATGGTATCGCAGACAGCGGACATATATATGCTATGAGCAGTGCAGCAAGTTTAGTTTCCCCTGGATCATTGCGTAAGGAAAGTTTGTCAGGTTTGCAATTTCTTCAGCGAATCAAGAGAATTGCTCAAACGCAAGATCTCAGTCCTATTCTCGAACAAATGCAACGGATTGCTCGGCATATTCTCAACAAAAGATACTTAAGATCGGCTATTAACTTGTCTTCGGATAATGCCGATGATATTCTTAAGAGTACCGAGGAATTTTATTCTGCATTGAAAGGAACACCAGAGAACTTTGATGCCTTCACCACGGAAAAGAATTCAGCAGAAAGTAGTGCTATTCATCATGTTTTACCATTCCCAGTGAATTATACGTCTAAGGCTATTCTTACGGTTCCTTATACGCATCCCGATTTTGCACCGATCCGAGTACTTTCTCAACTGATTACTTTTTCTTATCTACATCCGGAAGTACGTGAGAAGGGTGGTGCCTATGGAGGTGGTGCTAGGCTTTTCCCAAATGGAATATTTAGCTTTTACTCGTACAGGGATCCTAATTCTACGAGAACTCTTGACCTATTTGACAAGACCTATGAGCACTTAAAGAAATATTCATTCGTTCAAAGTGATATAGATGAGGCAATACTTGCTGTTTTTCAACAAGTCGATGCTCCTGTACCTCCTAGCAACAGAGGCATAACAAAGTTCGTAAACCAGTTATCCGACGATGAAATTCAGAAACACAGGGATAAATTGAAAGCTGTAAATAAAGAACAGCTTATGGAAGTGGCTGAAAAATATTTGAATCCAGATAATAAGAACGTTAGGGTTGGTCGATCGCTTTTAGGTCCAACTAACGCAGACCTGTTAAATAGAGCTTCTGAGAAGTGGATCATTTCTGATCAGGAAGAAGAGGATCAAGCACAAGCAGTTCGCTAAATATTATTGTTTAAAAGATACAATGTTATGTAATGAAGAAAGATCAGTTCAGTGCTGCCGATGTAAATTATTTATTATTCATGGATGTCTTCACAATAAATGCAAAGAAATTTAATTATTTTACTTTTACTTATTTGTATCTTTAATTAATGCTATATCAGTTGTGATGTATTATAATCATTCCGATAATTACTATATTAATAGTTATATGCAATTTTCAATCAGATGATCCAATCCGAGGAGAATACTGAGATTGAGTACTTCCTAGATTCTTTGGAATTATTTTATGAAACGCAATGGCTGTATAACGCACCAGTGACGGAAATTCTTCTTAAAAGATACTTGGAGTCATGTCCCGACCGTTGGATGGAATGCTTGGAAAGTTTGCAAAATCAGGAACTTAATGATTTTGTTTGCAGAAAGTTAGTGCAGGTAGAAAAAATGTTTCTTCATTTGTTTTTTCTTTTTTCTTTAAATACATACTATTAATATTAACGTGACTATAAAACAGAGCATTTTATATTGCAGACAAATTGGCCAGAATCGCTTAAAACGTTTGTTGAAAGGTGCAATAAAGTAGATAGACTACAGAGAACGAGTCCTGCCTCTTCGGTACAATTACCAGAGTGTTTTCTAAAGGGAATAAATCATAAAAAGAAACACGAAATCATTCACCTAGCGCAATTAGTACACGAGCAATGCGGAAAACACGAGATAAAGTACATTATTGATTTAGGAGCCGGTTTGGTAAGAAGCAAATTGATATTTTGAAAAATTGGCTAAATGCCTGTTTCGGATCAGGAACCCGATTAGGAACTATCATTTTTGTGAAAATACGAAAAGTTAATAGGTATTAACCAGTCGTTGCACTTATCTTTCTTCAATTTCAACTCGCGATTGGTTCGGAGCTATTTACTTTTTGTGTTTTCACAAGAATCAAAGTGCGTAATCAGGCCCCAGTTTTTGATTCGTAATCTATCGCGTTGCTATAGGAATGGCTGAACACGATGGTGATAAAAAAAAAGAACCATTCGTGGATGATATAGTTGACTTGAAAGGCATTTGAAATGTTTTAATCCGAATCAGTAATGGATTCAAGATTCAAGAAATACTTTAGCCTAATCTTTATAAGGTAGATTTCTGTAATCTAGATACAAATATTTTAGGGCTATATCTGCCAACTGTTGCATCATCTATATGGATATAAAGTTCTGGGTCTGGAATCGAATATAAAAAATGTGGATTATGCAAAGAAACGGCAAAATAATTGTCATCCCGAATCAAAGAATCACGTTCAATACGTCTGCTGTAAAATTACAAAGGATTCTGCAATAGAAATAGAATCTATATTGGAGAAGTTAACGTTAACAGAGGAGTTTTGTCTCATTGGACTCCATGCCTGTGGAGATCTCAGTGTCTATGCATCTGAAATATTTTCGAAAATGAAAGCCGCCCGCCTTCTCATTTTAATTTCTTGTTGCTATCATAAATTATCACTGGTCAGTGATAGCCAAGGTGCGACGACAAAAGAATATTTTGACAATTTTCCAATATCTCAGGCATTAAAAACGGCTGTTGAAAGATGCAACCTAGACATTGGCCTCTTTTTAAGAAGGCCTTTTCTACGATTGGCTTCACAAGAGCCAGCAACTAGATGGGACAATATGTCGGAAGACTCTCACAGTGAACATTCCTTTCACGTTTTAGCTAGAGCGGTCTTGGAGTTATATGCCAAGCAGAGTCAGTAAATTGCAAAACGTAGATATATGTTCTTGAATGTACATAAATCACGAACCAATGTAACTTAATGAATATTTTAGATGGACTTTGTCTCAAGAAAAATGTCCGGAAAGCCACAAGAAAGTCGCAATGTTTAAATTTTTCGACGTATTTGCAAGATTCCTTTAAGAGATATACCTTTGAAAGAATCAAAGAGGAAGCAGATAAATCAACATCGTGTAAGAGCACATGAATAAATTGAGCAATTCATATGTTTAAATTTATAATGTAAGTGATCTTTGCTCTTGTTTCAAGGTACGGTAACGATAACCGAAGATCTACAGAAAGATATTACATCGTTATGGAAGAAATATCAAGATAAATTAAAAGCAGTAGAGCTTTATACTGGACTTCAATTGCTGCTTCAAAGTCCCGCTGAATCTCTAATTTTAATCGACCGTGTATGTTGGCTCAAAGAACATGGATTTCCAACAGAAATCCTATCCGTAATGAATAATAAGTTATCACCGCGTTCTCAAGCTATTGTATCTACTAGAAAAGATATTCAATGAATACGGTTGACTATTTAAAGGGATATGTTTAACTAATCAACCGAATATCACATTATTTCTCTTATATTAATATACAGGATACTTTATAAACACTTGTAATTCTTTAGATATGATAATACGTTACGCAAAAGGACAACTTACTCTGTGTAGCTTATTATAAATTCTTTCTCTATCGTCCATAAGGATGAATCTGCGATGCTGCTTTGATATTTGTTTTAATAGCGCTAGGAGCTTTACCCATTTGTCCCACTGCAACGAGAATATTTTAATAAATTCTATTGTCTCATGCTTACTTACACCAAGTAAAGTATTACTTTGAGCAGTTCCTAAAGGTCCTTGACCAGCTGCTTGAGGCTGTCCTCCAGGTCTTCCAGCCATCATACCACTAGGAACAGGACTAACTCCAGATTGAACCATTTGAACGGAGTCAGACTGAGACAAAATGAAAATTCAATAGTGAGGAGAAACGTTATAATTTTTGGTTTAATTCATTTAAAGTCCACAATATTTTTAATACTAAATACTCCAAGGAGATACTAATATAGAGGGACACTCTTATGGGATTTTGTATTTCAGTCCACACAGAAGCTGTACTTGAACCAGCATAATTGTTAGAGGCATAGATAAGTTTCGTATCAGCCAGTACATACAAAATTGGTCCTATTTACCAGTATTTCCTTTGTGATAAATACCTTTAGTCCTTTTCCTACACCAACAGCAGCTACAAGAGCATGAGTGTCGGCTGCACTGCTGGTTTGTGCCTGTGTCGCCCTTGAACCAGCTTCTCCTTCCCATTCTTCTCGAGCCTTATTTGCTATGTCCCAAACGTGACCGATGACTTTATTATATTGGGTTACTTGTTTCTGAAATCCATGTAAACTACACTGTAATTCTTATAAAAAGAATTGTGCGTTCCACTCGCTGACTGGACCGATTGGACCCTTGTTAAAAGAGCTGTCGTCGGAGGTAGTTTTTAATTTTGAATAAATTCCAAAAATATTTCGCATAAAAGCTGGTAGAAGTAAGAGCGATAATAATACAATTGATTAAATTAGATTAAGGAGAAAGAAAGAGAAATACAATATGTAGCATGCTGTTCCGATAGCTTATAGCTAAAGTGAAATATATTAAACTAGGAAAATGTCTTCCTAGACCATGTTGATGGGGAAAAAGGGGTTTAATAATTTAATGCACCGTTTAACCAGTGCTTGGTTTTTTACTATACCTATACGTTCTACCTACATCATTCTCTATATTCCATTTTAAGAACTTTCGCTAGACTTCGGTCCAAAGCGAATGGAACGTATTGAAGCATCGAAGCTAACTGGATAGTAGCTTACATTGCAGTCCTAGTTGTCGTTTAGTTAGCACGTTAACAGAAAAATACAGAACCTTCAATTACCTGTATCTTACTATCATCATTGGTACTACGTATTGTCCTGCGCAATCCATTTTTCTGGCTTTCACAGATGTATTAGCATAGAATTCATAGAAGTATCAATTGTAGATCCATAATAAAACCGTATGATATATTAAGAAGAATTAACGAAATACCTCACATTGATTTAATCCTCAAGAAATAATAATAATAAATAATACAAGTGGATCGCGCAGATCCTGCTGGCAATGAGCTAAATCTTATGCGTAAGATAAATATTTTTATCTTTCTTACGTGTGCAGTATCGTAGCTCAGATTGTTAGCCTTCACTTCCAGCTGCATCATCTTCTGCTCGGCCTGTGGCTCTGGTTTTGTTCGTAAATAATCCGGTACTAAATCGTGGGCGAACGTAGATATTCGACCTTCCGTAAGACGCATTAAATCTTCATCCTTCTCAGGACTCAACAATAACGGTAGAACTGCCAGATTTCTCAGGATAGGTGCTTTGTCGTTTCCCAAAATCTTTGAGAGGCTCGTGAGCTATGGAAAAACATTTGAAAAATGAGTTAAAGCATATCAATACGAATAATATAATAATTTATAATGGAATATATACTTACGTGACCAGAAATAAGGGCAAAATTATCAAGGAAATTTGGCCAATTAAGTGTCTCATATTCGTGTTCAAGTTTGAATATCATTGCAGCTATTGCTGCCTTCAAATCGTTTACTCGCATAATAATTGCTTCGAGAGCAGAATCCAATTGTTTTTCTTCTCGCTGCATCTTTACGTCTTGTTTGGTACTGTTACTAAAAGATTAGCTGTTTATTGCATGAATAAAAATATGCCACAGGTTGTACTCATATATATATTATTTATTGAGTAAAATATCACCAGTATTATATACTACTATTATATACAATAGACAAACCCTGTGGTATCTTGAAAATGATTTAATTGTAAGTTTTTATCATGTTTCTTTATAAATTAACTGGAACTATGAAAACACAAGTGTATCAATGAATATATAATATTATTGTACGTACCTCTTGGAGATAAACTTCATAACACACAACTTCAGAATAATGTAAATGCAGTAAATAAAATAAAGAATAGTTTCAACTCTTGCAAAATTTACTGTAAATACTGTATCTTTATTTATACACATACGAAAGAGCCATAACACCGTGGAGATATTAGTAAAAAGGGCTAGTCTCTTGTGTATAGAATTTTTCAAGTGGTTAGATGTTTCTTTTTCATGGAATTTATTGGTACTTAGTTGTTTAATGCAACTTTTGACATTTGGCCACAGGATCTCGAATTGAGGTTAGCACTGGATTGGTCTATTATGTTTGTTATAACAGCGCCATCTGCTCTGCCTCAAGTCGAGCGAACTATACGAAAGACCACGAGCCGGGTCAGCAAAATACTTATATCTCCGAAAATAATTTGAATTTTGAAAAATCCTCTTGTAGACATATTCTTGAATAGTTAAACTTTGAAAATAT
>JARPRG010000373.1:0-66194 GCA_031001745.1 Hartigia nigra
GAACTTGAAGATGAACCGCTCTTTTCGTTTGAACTGGACTGCGAGTTGGCTTCAGCGGCGGCTTGAGCTGCAGCATTGGAACTTGAAGACGAATCGCTCTTTTCGTTTGAACTGGATGCTGAGCTGGCTTGAGCAGCAGCTTCAGCAGCAGCATTAGAACTTGAAGATGAACCGCTCTTTCTACGTGAACTTGACTGCGAGTTGGCTTCAGCAGCAGCTTCAGCAGCAGCATTAGAACTTGAAGACGAACCGCTCTTTCTATGTGAAATGGACTTCGAGCTGGCTTCAGCGGCGGCTTTAGCGGCGGCTTCAGCGGTGGCTTCAGCGGCGGCTGCAGCAGCAGCATTAGCACTTGATGACGAACCGATCCTTTTAAGGGGACTGGATTTTCCAATGCCTCCTACGTCACCTTTAGATATAACGTTTCCCAATAGTCCAATTGATTCTGTTTTAGTTCACATTTTAGAGCCAGTGCGAATAACATTATAGACATTATTTAACTTACCTAGCAGGCTGATGGATCCTGCAGAAGCTTTGGCGTCAGCTTCAGCACCACTTCCCCACAATCTCCCAATATGAATGCCTCCTCCTGAGGACGATGATGAAGAGGAGGAGGAGGAAGAAGAAGATCCATCTGGTCCCTTGCGTATCTGAACTTTTATGGATTTGGAGCTCAATCCATCGTTTGTGGATTTATTGATTGTCTGAACTGTTTCGGCCGATGCTGCAGCTTTACTTGCAGCTGCACTCAAGGACCCAGAGATCTTCGACCCTGCGATGCTCGATGCATCTGCGTCGGCATTCGACGACGATATACTCCCTAATCCCGGGAGTGTGGGCCATGCGACGGCAATGCCGCACAGTAGAAGGGAAACACATGTTATCAGCAAACGCATCTTCCAACGTGCCAAAGACAACTGATAATTGACTAACCAGCATCTTGCATTTTTATACTGCAATTCACATTTGTCATAACAATACAATATTGTTATATCCTCGTTGGGGATGGATGCCTATTTGATTTTGATATTCTTATATGCACGAGCTGGTGCAAATGTTGGTACACGAGTTTCGTTATTACCTTGATAATAAAAATAACGCAACCGTTGACGTCATCCATCAGTCTACCAGTGACAAAAGTTTATGAACTGGTATCGATTGGATATTTATTAGCTGGCAATACTCTCGATACAACTGACAGAATTGTCCAGTTACACTAAAAAGTGCCTGCTATGGCTTTTTCGTGAAGAAGCATTAGGGTCGAATTTTTATCTTCCGTCCCAAATCTCTGGCCGAATTTTCACATTTTTGTACGTCCAGTTCAGTCAGGATAGACGATACTCTTAGTAGACGGCTACGTCATTTCCAGATAGAGATGCCCGAGTGCATGTATACGTATTTACTTAAGGAGCTGTCTATCGCTTGACAAATCTACCGAGAGAAAATAAAATGGTCCAAATCTCTTGGAAGAGCTTGCACGCTCGATACCGATTTCACGCAAGATACTCAATGTTTTCTCAACGCGACAGGATATAACTTGACAAAGAATAGGATATCAGATGCATAAATAAAATTCTCAAAATCGAGTACCAAGATATCGAGTTTTTTTTTTAGATAAATCTATCGGTGCGATCGTAAAATTCTGTAAATCGTCAAATTCTGAAAAGTGCTTAGCAGAAAATCGATGTTGACAATAATCGGCAAGTTAGGCGTCGAACTGGCGCCATTCGAAAAATAGAAAAGTCCGATCGTTGGCGGGTGATAATTAATAAAAGAAATAAATATGATAAAAGAAAGGTCTCGGAACGGAATATCTTATTATTGTTTCGATATTCGCGATGTTTTATAAATAAATAAACGTCCATACACCTTCGTCAATTTTAAATATTTTTTTCTCATTAGCTCCTAAGATACAAAGTTATTATTTGTAAACTATTCAGTATTACTCTGTGCGCTGCACAAGTCTGGCTTAGATAGCGACTAGTTTACACAGCTTGTATGTACGACTGGACGTCCGCGACCTACCGTATTCAGACGAGCGAAAAGCGTCCCGACGGTAAATTCCGTCAACCAGTTAGTCGCCATGTATCGCACACAAAACTCCCCCGCTTAGTTTACATAATTGTATACAATTCCGTACCTGGCTCGAAGTCAATTCACAAGTTTGACTGCCACAATCAGATGTGAACTTCTCAGACTGCTTTCTGCTGGCATCTTCGATAATTAATAGATCATTAATAATTCCAGTCTAAGACATATCACTACTTACTATTACACGGTAATCATTAAAACGTACATAGAAAAGCCGTACGAATTCTCTCGACGTTCGAGTCAATATCATTTCTGTATTTATAAGCTAAAAACTGCATCTGAACAATACTTCCTTAATACACATTTGAATCCGTATATAATATTCTTTTGTTTTCAGCCAAACTGGACGGTGTGAAAACGTACATGCGTATGAGAAGGGTGCCCAATCATCTTCAGGTTAAGGTCATCAAATGGTTCGATTATCTTTGGCTCACTCAAAAGTGTTCCGACGAGGAGAAGGCCGTCAGCTGTCTTCCCGGTAGGTAAAAACGTTCAACGGTATGAAGTACTAAAGAAAAAGAGAGTATACCCGTTCACATATCGAGGTCATTGAAATAAGATAAAAGAAGAATGAGAAGACGAAAGGACATGACCCCGTTGACGAACCTCAGAAACATAAAGAAGACGCGTAATAACTATAATACGATCCTTTACGAGGTCTGAGAGCCGTAAAGACTATAATATGAAAGTACATAACATTCCAAGAGTATGGGCAATTACGTGAATACGTTGAAATTTATTAAGGCGACAGTTACCGTGAAAAATAGCGAGACCGACGCAGTTTATGATCCTCACGCTCTCTTACCCTTCCTTCATATTCTTTCGGTCCCTCCCTTGTATCCCACCCACCTTCATTAGCCAACAATACACTTCTCAGAAATACCCTTGCGAAAACGATGTCAATATAAAACACATATTTTCATAAAAATTCATTAGAAACAGCAATAGTCTGTACTACAGTTACAATTTATGATAGGAATAGAGAGAGACATAAAAATCGGATCGTCCTGTATGTCTGTCTCACTCGTACTCACAGAATCGCCTATGATCACGTCTCTCTCGCACTCATTGATCGTATAGGAAACGCGAAATATCGAAAGGCCCTTGGACCTTCGCTGATACTTTGGCTGCATCAGTGAACCGTTCTCTATACATGATATTGGCAGGAAAATGAATGCGGGAGTATTAACGATATTCAAATCCTTTAGATGCGACATATTTGTCGCGTCAAAAATGTCGGATAACGCTACGCTATAGTGACGCGAGTTCAAAGTGAATTTATCGTAATTCCTAGTGAAACGTTTCAGCCGACAGTGAACTTGTTTGACGCTTCTGACATTCTCATGTAAATAACGCCATCGGTAGGAATAAAATATGAGAGAGTCAGCACTTGAGGGAGGAAGGGTCCACTTGGTTACAACTGGAATCGTTATTTAATAACTGATGATACATATTGTTGTTTGTTCCGAGATACGAGAAAAGTTTTCAGTCTCCTCCCAGTGCTGTTCTTTCGCGACTGCAAGCTCTCGACGGTTTATGAGATTTCTTTTTGGCTCTTTGTATATCGAGAGATCATCCACGAGAGTTGGTAAACTATCATGAAATACATGTATCGTGTATGATTACAGACAAGCTCAAGGCCGAGATCGCGATTAACGTTCATCTGGATACTTTGAGGAGAGTCGAAATCTTTCAGAATACAGAGGCTGGCTTTCTATGCGAACTCGTACTTAGGTTACGTCCCGTACTCTTCTCACCTGGTGATTATATATGTCGTAAAGGTGAGTTTACACGAAGTTTAAAATAAAAAAAAAAAACAAGAAAAGAAGGATGCTGCCTGGATCATCCTCTTTGAATATTGTAACGTGTTCTCATTACTAAGTTGTCGCTTTGTTGTACAGGCGAGGTGGGAAAGGAAATGTACATAGTGAACAGGGGTCGACTACAAGTAGTCGCCGACAATGGGAAGACCGTCCTGGCTACTCTGAAGGCCGGTTCATACTTCGGGGAGATCAGCATTCTCAATATGGGGACCGCAGGTAAAGAGTGCGGTAAATATTCCAAGCAGTCCAGGGGCCCGTGGGCTGTAACCCCCTCACGCTCTTTCACGATTACGCGTTTTTTGTGATCCGCTACTGTTTACCACAATCGTCGATACCGGTATGAGACCGATATGCCGATTTAGTCTGTCCATCTTTACGATTGGGGCTACACCTATTCGCTCGACGACCTAGAGGACTCCTTTTGCATGAGGATAATGCGAATTGAGTTTTTGAAAATTTCTTATCACTTCTGGACTTCACGTAGAGTTTCAATTTAATTGGATTGTAGATCCGATCACGTATTATGGACGGAGAACAGTGACTACAGGTCGTTGAGCGACTGTGAGTCGTTTCAAGAATCTTTATCGTGTCTATTGTAGAATGCCAATTATATCTCTGTCGAATTTCTTTTTTGCTCTCGTACGACAATTTATTCGTATTATATCATATCTTATTTTTTTTAATATCTTCTCTCCCAATTCTTATATATGGGATGACGCTCGTCTTTCACGTTTTGTGGAATTCCACGGAGTCGATGAGTTTTGGTACAATGGGACGAAGAATGTCAACGGATATCATGTTTGTGAAAATATTATTCTTATCTCGAGGTGGAAGGGAGGTGATGGGCAAAAAGGGGGCGGAGGTGGGGGGGGGGGGGAGATGATCTCGTCGACTTCGTCGAGTTCTGCTTTTCTTTTTAATACTTTTCATCTCTTTCGTAATACCATTTTTTTCTCATACCTCTGTCAAAGCTCTCTTTCTCTCTCTATCTCTCTGTTATCTATCTCTCAACTGCTATACGTAGTTTCGAAATTTCGCCAGAGTAGATAGTAAAATACGTCACTCGTAAAGAAATATATATATTATTAATATCACCGCCTACTGTACGTTATAAAGTACCGTTTTGTCCCAAACTTCCCAGCAATTTATCCGTTATTTGTATTAAAAAAAAGAAAATCATTACATAAGAGTCACACTCGTGACTTTTCAATTCGATTGCACTATGAAAAGTGGTCGTTGTGGAATTTTGAAAATTGTAGCGATCTTCGAATAGGTCGAAAGATGAGAAAAAGAGAAAGTAAAAAAATTGCACTTTATTAAGATCATCGTCAAGAGTGCTTCTTGAATTGTCTATTGCAATTCTAATTTTGCCATTTTCAACTTCCGTCCTCGTACCATTTAGGCACCACTCGCACTTATTCTGCACAGTAAAAATATTTTTATACAAAAAATTCGCATCTTATCGTAATCCTTATATAATCTCGGTCCCCATCCGATTATCCGTGCTTTCTGAAAACGTCAATTTCCAAAATATTGCACATTATGTACTTACCTTTTATTCCTCGTACAGTCTATGTTATATCGAATACACCCTTCTATACGAACTACCCCCCACCCCTTTGTCACTCATTGTTTTTGTCTTTGTCCGCTTTACGAATGTTAACCACTAGGCGTATGTGCGTAAGTCGTACGTAATTAAATTTTGAGACCACGTATGTAGATAAAAGTCCGCTTTCTAATATCTTTATAAAGTTTCACCCAGTAAGCGAATCCACGTGTTACATATTATACTGTCATACATTACAATAGTCATTCAGTAATACATATATCACTTTGCATCGTACAGTAGTTTTTGGAGTGTCATAAAAAGAAAATTATAAATAAATGAAAAAATGCGACATATCAACATAATCGATTTTGGGAATCGTTATACGACTTTTCGCTCGCTTTTCATAATTTTAACGTAAAGTTTCATTCGGGGGTTAAAAGTTGACGTGTTTTTTTTTTCTTTCAAGTTTTCCTCTATTTACCCACATCTTTATTTTGCCTCTCCACTCTCGTCGGTTTGTCCGAATTTTTGGATGGCGTTCGAATAATTTATCTAAGTGCCTACGTCATCCCGTGGGATGTTCGCTCTGCGATAGCGGATGACGTTAAAGCCAGAGGGTAGTAGAGAGGGGAGGGTTAAACACACGGAACTCCAATCGCAGGACGGGTTTTTTGCGGATTTAGCTAGTTTTTTATTTTTTTCTCTCTATATTTTTTTCTATCCTCTCCCTCTTTGGAACGCGAACGAAATTTTTCGCGAAATTCGCACGACGCTAACGGGGATGATTTATCTCTCGAGTATGTGGATGGAGTCGCGAGAGGGTTGATTCACGCGAATAAAGATTTTTGAGTGGGCATAGGTGATAGAGGGTTACGTGAAGTACGGACAAAGTGAGTGGGAACGAAAAAGAGAAACTAATAAAATTAAAAAAAAAAAGGAAATGTGAGCTGATGCGACGGGGAGCTTGGTGCACTCCGATAACAAATAACTGGCTGCATCGGCGCAGGTAATCGGCGAACAGCCAGCGTCCGATCGGTGGGATACAGCGATCTGTTCGTTCTCAGTAAAAAGGACATGTGGGACGTCCTTAAGGAATACCCGGCGGCCAGAGTTCGTCTCGAAGCAATTGCCGTGAAGAGGCTTGAGAAGTACAAACGCGCACCACTAGAAAAAGGTGAGATTTATTTGTATTTAAGGATTTTTTTGATCCATTTATTTTAATACGCACCTCTTTTCGTGAGTATCGCTGGGCACCGAAAGTAGAGAGTAGCATATTGGCTAATTTATAAATCGATGAAATTCTCGCTGCCCGATTCGCGAACAGTATAATTCAATGATCACGTATTAGTTTATGGAATTGCTTGTTTGATGACGAATTAAAAAAAAAAAAACATATTTTTTATCAATAACAAATTGTAATTTTTCGTCAGTCTCGCAACGTTGAAAAATGGTTTAATACGGAGCAAGTACGTACTGCGTTACCGGAATAGGTACCAGGGGTCCCATGGGAATGTAATACGTAACAGACTAACCAATGCGAGCAGGTTCGAAATTTAGGGAGGAGTGATAGATAGCATACTTTAGCAAATGGCCTGTTGCGAATAATACTTAATATTGTTGGCCGTGTTACGCTCACAGCCCGGTAGGCAGATGTCGAATTTTCCCTGGCTATAGTCAAATTCAGCTAACTCCTGGCTTTCAGCTGCGATGGGTCGCTGTCAGAGCACACCCGGCCTGATAGAGTCCCGAGGGCGCGTATCCCTCGAAGAGATGTGGATCTCGCCAGTAAACGTACGAAGTGCGCATCCTTATTCGGCTGGACATTCTCTCTTCAGTCCTACGCCCAGTCCTGTGGCGTCAAGGGGCTTGCAGAGTGGTCATAGCAATAACAATAACAACACAAACAACAACAACAATACTAGAAGTATGGACAGTCCTATGAGCGCTACCAGCAGTGGTCAGAGTAGCGAAGATCCTACGGCCAGAGCACCACAATCCGCTGCCACACAAGCATCTACTGGGAGACAGTCTACCCACTCGGGTAAGATTGCTTTAGGATATTTAAAAATTGTCCCACCAGATGGCCGAACCAATAATACCACATTTATCAATCACAGAATGTAATAGGTTGAACAACTTTTTGTTTCTAACCTCAATGCGCTTGGCTGAAAAAAAGAATGACTGCAGATAAACTATATGGTAAAATATGGGTGAGCGTAACGAGGCGGTTCGCGAACCATTTGGGAAAATAGAACGTAATGACCGTTAACCCCAATAGATAACGTAGAAAGTATTTAACGTTGTCCTGTGGTTCGTGTCTCTCCGGATAGCCGCTGGAAAATTCAATCGATCGACGCCATCATAATGGACGGCTTTGTTTTTATGGCCGCTACCCAATGTCGCAGTGACTTCGTATCTCTTCTGTTCTATGTAAAATACATAAAATACTTTTGCCAAGCACGTAACCAATTAATAACTCGCGTTCACGTATGTACACGGGCAGCGCGAAATTTCCGTGGTGGAATAATTGTCAGTTGGTACAACTATAACCAGCTGACAAACTACTCACCAAAGAATAGTATCTAATTGGACAGAGCCAACTGAATCCGTTAAATTCCCTGTACAGAAATACCTTGCGCTTATTTCACATGGGAAATTTCCTATTGCCACTCACTTCACATCAAATCAGAAAATATGTATCGCGTATATAGTGTAATTCGCATTGTCTCTGGCGTACAATTCAAATCAATACAGCAACTAACTAGTCGACGATACTCGACGTAGATATCGTTCAACTTTCGATCTGACGTATTACAGTACTGCTATTGGGCCTAGAGACTAACCTAACGTAACTTAACTTTCAGTAACTATTGACAAACATCCCTCAACGTTCTGTTACCTTTTGTTTCAGGCATGACGTGCAACAGTATGACGCAATTAATGAGCGAAGGTGCCACGCCTCTTTTGGGAACCCACGAAGCCCTTCTTGCCGAAATCAAAAGACTTCGCGAGCGACTAATATCGTTGGAAACCGAAAACGCGGCAATGAGCGTGAAGCTCAATCAACAGCAATGGGAAGTGGAGCATCGTTTGGCGGAAATTGAGATGCAGATATGCGGAGCGAGCTCTACCTCTAGCATCGAGGACAATGAGCGAAACCGGGAGAGCATCATTTAACGAGAAACAAGGCCGCGGGAGCGCGGCAAAACAAAAATTGAACGCATACGTCTTTATTTGGAAGATACAGCCGGCGGCGACGGTGGTGATGGATATGACTACGAGGAGGAAATTGTCAAAGTGGAACGAAGATCAGGATCACGTGGGAGCGACACTAAATCCATTGGCAGTCTCAGTCAGCATTTATTCGAGAGCGAGAATGACGACGATGACGATAACCAGGATCGACGTTACTACGGAACTTGCAATGGCTATTACTCGCAACCGGGTAGTAAATCGAATTTATTATTGTGCACAGAGTGTGACCTCAAGACACGCACGTGTTCGTACAGACCGCAAAGTTCAGCATGTACCAGATTCGTCGAGGAGCGTCTGGACGACAGACGTCGCGCGTCGTGCAGCAGAAGCGTTCAGGAAGCCGGGGACTGCGTATCGCCTTGTCTACAGTGTAACTCCGCTGGACTAATACAGTGCGTTCATTGTAACTTTTCGGACACAAACGATGGTGATCTTATTTGCTTTCGATGTCAGAGTGCCGAGGCTTCCACGGCTGGTGAGATTTGTGACAGATGCGAGAGAACGGGCGGTAGAAAATTATTAACGGATGATAACAAGTGGCCTGTGGATGCGCACGTTAAGATACAAGTTAATAATAGATCCATTGATGTGGACTCCGATGAACAATTAGACGGTGAATCCTCGAGTTTATCCGCGGAGGTCGAACGTCTGGCAACCATTGACGAAGCCAAAGGTGACAGCGAAAATGGCGACGAAAATATTAAGAAATTAAACGGTACGCCACGCACTAGATATCTCAATTATATGATTGTAATCCTCCTGTAAATAGTAGGCAAAGAATTGATCGGTGTGACGTATGAAGGACTCTAAACATGAACTTCGGCCATTATTGACGTGTCGTCGATTATATAAAAGGATAACGAGTACTGTGGATATTTTCGTCTAGCCAAAAGTCAAAATCAACAACGAGAATGAATTTCAGTGTATTTCGTAATACTCGTGTTGGAGGTTAGTGGAGATCCTACGCGTCTCGTCATGTAAATACTGCCAGATGAAATAAATTATGCACCTTATGCGTAGAATCTAGTTAGATATATATTAATTAATGGTACAGAGAGGTTATGTTTTGTCGAGGCGGTATGTTTTTCCACGCGCAACTCTCACTCACGTTCGGGACCAACCTTAAACCGTCGTTTGACATCGCGTTTCGCGTAAATGCGCGTGCGGTAAGTGCACGGTAATTCGAAAGAAAAAGAAAATGATGGAGGATCGGTGTCGTCCCTCGTAAGCCGCCAAGTGTACAGGGTGTGTAATAATTATCCGGAAAGATTCCCTAGAATTAAATCTGGTACATCCTCTATCCTAAAACCTACAATGGAACTGGCCAACAATACTGTACAGTGTATCTCTGCGTATCGAAGGAATCCCTGATTGTTAAAGACGAATAACCAACGTGTATCTATTTAGCTAAACAAAATGGCCGAATTTGAAGAGATTATAGACGGCATGAGACGCAGAGGACAGACAAGAATCGAACACTTAACAATTTAATCTAGTACGAGTCTAGTCTTAAACTCATGTAGGTTGATTATAACATCGTATCACATAGGATTTTCCATGTTTTTCATTACGAACAATTATTAATTAAATACTACCATATAACGTTCACAGCCGCGCTACCACTAGACCCTCCGTGATTTGTATGATATTCATACAAATCTTATAATAGACACTAAAGCGACTATGATAATGGAGGATGACGAAGGATTAAATATCGGTATCTGGTAAACAATTCTACCTCGTGGCAATGGCGTAGCGTCTCGTGGATGATATCCTGAGCCATAAATTATTTCACTTTTTTTTTTTTAATACCAAACAAGAAATTACAATTTTTTTTATTATAAAATGTCACTCTTTTTGAGAATGGATTTCACGTTCGGGATGCTACGCTCTTACATTAAGGTACCAAAAAAAAAATTATATTCTACTGCCATGTTAATTTAGAATTCTCTTATATACCTGTCAGGGTTTATATACTAGACACCTCGATTCTACTGAATATATAGCACTAGTTACATCAAGAGGGACGATCGCCCTTGCGTAATCAATTATCTACGTACTAAATTAAATTTATACATATATATAGACGTGGATGGTTTATGTATTTATATGTATATCGACGTACTTAATAATCGTAGTCTTGCAAGAATGCTGTGAATGGGGACAAAAGGCCGACCAAGCATTACGCAATTTTTTCTCATAATTTTTGTCATTGGCGGCCTAAGTCGCCGATTTGTGAGAATTCAATTATATATATATTTTTTTTTTCAATTTGCCCCGCATCGGTCATCCAATTGTCCTCTTAGTCATTACAAAGAATTCGAGTGATCGTGAGACAAGAAAAGAAAAAGATTTTTAAAAAAATCAAGAATCACTATCGCTTTCTCGAAATATGTCACATTTTTTTACACTTTAAAACGAATTTACATCATTACTAGGGAGTGAATGGGTGAGAGATAAAGAGCATATTTGCGTGTTCAGTATATATATGAGAGAGATTGAAGTTGCGAGAGAGAAAGACGAATGTGTGTTAATGTTTGCGCGAATAAGACCTACTATCGAATTCATCTATCTTATAACGTCCTATTATTAATTATCATTGATTTTATTCAGACATTTATTCATGTTAGAAGGGAATATGCCTTCTGGTTATTCTATTACAAGTTACGCAAAAGTTTATAAAAGTTTGAAACATCTTTTTCGAAATAACGAAGGGGATATTGGGAGTGGCGCGTTTTTTGCAATCGGGTGGCGAGACTGTGCCAAAAAAAAACAGAAAGATGAAGAAAAGAGAAAAAACGAGATAAAAAATCTGTACGTTTAAACTTTCCGTCTTCCCGTCGACACTCACACGTGGGTCACGAAATTTCAAATGGTGCACGTTCAACGAGATTGCAAAAAAAAAAGAGAGAGAGAGAGAGAGAGAGAGAGAGAGAGAGAGAACTACCAAAAAAATATCTTTACTCCTTGAAGACGTAATGAGAAACGAAAAAAAAATAAAGTGGCAAATGCATGTTTTATTATAGTAAGGATCCCGATATTATGCATTACGGTGTTTTCCATATCATGAAGATTAAAGGACAACAATGTAAAAGAAAAATGTCAAGAGAAAGGAGATGAAGACTATGAAGACGACAGCTTCAGCACTAGCATTTTAATTAACCGTCATTACCTGTACTTTACTGTAGTTTTATCGTACGAGTGTAACTCGCGGTCACGTAAACAAAAACAAAGGTATTCTGTAGCCTGTACCCAAGAAAGAATCCTGATTTGGAAAAAGCACATACACCTGGTATAATTCATTCACGGTTGGTACTCTCATAATCGCTCTTCTTGGACTGTATTAGTCTTACTATAATTTTTGGTTATTGCTACTATATATTTTTTTCTTCTTTCACTCATCCCAAAATCTCGTGCGTCTCGGCCTCCCTCTTAGCGCTAATTGTTAACGAACGGCGGAGTGGTTTTAATTCTTGATAAGACTCTTTATTGAATGGTCACTCAGGAATAAAATTACAATATATTAATTAACAATTACAATATTGAATATTAACGAACGACCTTTTTGTAAATACGAAGGATAATACAAATGTATAAAAAAAAAAAAATATAAGAGATAACGATAATTCCTTCTTCTAAAGAAAAAAAAAAAAAAGAAAGAAATCATTTTTTTGGGAAGGACAAAAAAATTGATAAATAACATTCACCACTGTGAAAATCTAGTCCTTAAATTCCATCCTATTTCATAATCCCCTCTGATATAACGATAAAATTATCATAAAGTATTATCATAAATTATCATTAAATTATAATAACAACATTTTAATTGAAATTCATAAATGTCTATACAATTTATCACCTGTTTCATATACTACATTACACAGGTAACAAATTGTTTTTTAATCAGCTAACATTTTCTTCCATCAACCATTATTAGATAGCTTATATTCTGGTAACGCGAAGTATGAATTATTGTTTTTCAAACGAATTTACGGTTTGAATAAGAGGCTCTCCGCTATCGACCTAGTCGCTTATCGCATGAACATGAGTCAACCCTGGCAATGACCTAAGGTAACCTTGCCCTTGACCTTAAAGCCTAGGTTGAACAACCATTAGGAAAAACCAGACCGGCGGTAAGTATTCTATTTGACGAACAAAAAAAACCGGAATCGGGCAACCGTTTCTGAACAGAAGATGGTTTCTATTGAACGTAACTCCTTTTTATTTTATTTCCCAAAGAGGTATGTATTATGCCATTACGGAAAACAAATATGTCAATGTGTAATGTATTGAATTTATAGATTTAATATATCAATTTGCAACTTATATGATTTGCCTTGCAATGAACTGCCTGTCAATTATATCATGTTTCATTTGTATCTCTGCAAACTGGAAACAAATTTTTCTCACTTTTTTATCTGATTGTGAGTTCCCTTCTTTACTCAGGTCTTACAATTTTGGGTAACAGTTTCTGGAGAATCCTCTTAGATGGCTCTGATATCGGCTCAATCGATATATGGCTGCGTGCGTATGTATATATATATATATTCATATATATGCAAGTTAAAAAGTTTATCTCTGTACAAAATACCTTAATACCGTTATTCGACCACTAGGTTTTACACAAAAGTTCGCGAATATCGTCAAGAAAAGCAGACTTAAAAAAGTTAACATCGATTCATGGCATTTGTTGAAGAATTCAGTCATAAACGAGCCAGAAATGCTTGAGCCGTTAATCATGGACTGTACCTGACGTAAAACACCAACAGAACAGTCATTCAAAGTTTGTCTTCTTGTGTATCGACGCGTCCTTATAATTTCTAACTTCTAAGAAATAAAAAGTATTCAACGGCTTGTTCTACGCTTCTAGATATATAATATACGTATACAGAGTGCACCGAACGCAACGTCATCTATGCCACGGAAACGTCTTTTACACGCATCAGCAATTTAATTTGATAAGGTCTTGCACAATATTGAGCAATTCCTCGTCGGCTTTTTTATCCATTGTCACAAGTTACATCTAACGTCAAGTTTGCATTTGAATTGCCTTAATTTGGAAAATAAAATCCGGCTTCACAATAAGGCCCGTTTAAAAAATATTATGAAAATTTGATCCCTTCCTTATGAATACTATTTCCGTATGTCAACTAATAATAATTTCTGAATGTAAATAATATTTGTATCGATCCACTATACGGTAACAGGTGGCCAAGTCAACATTTCCGGCACATGCGTGGCACTCGTGTCATTCAAGTAGCCACGTAATATCGCTTACTGCAACAAGTGCAAATCAATTTGAATTATCTAGCTGATACCTTCGTTGGTATCGTGTAGGACCGACATGAAACCTGAGAGTTCATGAGTCCGGAATGCCATTGTCGCCACCAGATGGGAACTGGACCGCTTCTTGGTTGCTGGATGCAACCCAGGGCCGTATCATTCATTGCGAACCGATCCCTATCTAGCCTAATATGAAGAACAGCTAAAATATCATAAATGATTAATAACAATTTTACTGAGTGAATTGATACAATTTAAATAATAGAGACGTCAAGAAATTTTATGATAATTCTAGCAATTAATTTCATGTGGGTAGAAGAGCAGATATTATTTTTATAACACTTGTATTTTCGTATATAAAATTTTGCCTGATGTACGATATTTTTATAATTAATTAGTCTTGTCAAATCGACGAATTTTGGTTAATAGTTGTAGATAAATGTTACAAGACTAGTGTTGGATAGTTGATTCGGCCCTGAAATATCGGTGTAACGGTTATTACGTGATGATGAAATGGCTTTTAGCTGAATATATCAGAGGTTACGATTATCATTGGTACAAGAATTCCAAGCAATATTTTTAGTATCGCAAATTTTAAGAATAATTAAACGAACGAATCAATAAGAATAAAACAATAACACAGTCAGTGTTGTCAATTTGACTACGACACCTTGTCGTACAAAATGTCTGTGTTCCCTTATTTCCAAACAAGATTTGATAGATTTCGAATTATGCCATTGAACCCGAAATATTAAATTGCATGCATCCCGGACAAACCGTTCTCTTGATCAGAGTATCATAGACGTAAAGCAATCTATTACACATATATAGAGGAGTTTCGGCACGCCTGTCGTTGCTGCGTAACCGTAGTCTCGTACCCAAAGTCTTTTCATGAAACTGTGAACGTTCTGTAGCTGAAATAATTCTTCATTAATCCACAAACTAAAATTTATATTAGAATTAGATTAAATATTCATTTTTTTTCAATCTAGTCTTTCATATTTACTAATATGCAGTAAGTCTTTCTGATTTTATATGTGGCTACAATATTCTAGGATCAATAGGATGGCGCCACTGGTCTCGAGGCTTCGGCCGGGAAGCCGTATGCGCATGTCAGTTCACTTGAACGATCTCTTTCTGTCGTGGCATCTGGAGGTGAGTGGTTGTGCGTGCCTTTCGCGCATTTGGATAATCCGAAAATTTCGTCGACAAGGAGTAAGCATCGGTCGCCAAATATATAAAATAACGACAGTCGTTTTTGTGCCAATTCGCGGAGTGCCAATCATTTTTTCAAAAGGTTCTATTATCTTCGTGAAAACCTCTGTAAAATCTTAGAGCGCGTGGTCGAAGACTTAGCCGGTTGTTCCATACGACCGCATGCGACTCCAAGATATTAATTCCTTTCAATATGGTTATACCATTGATTCTGTTTGTGATTGGGATTATTTTTTTACAAAAGATCGCTATTATAGACCAAAGATGAGAATTATGAAAGTTATATTGAACGTTTGCGATATTCTTTGCCTGTTCTTCCTATCATTTTCGATCTTGTATCAAAAGGAGTAATGGCGGGTGCTTGTCAATTTGTGAGAGTCTGATTATATCCCCTTGTCGTGTGATCTTTTCTTTGTGAGCGATTAGAGCATCGTGAGGAATGTATTATGGAAAATGGAAATAATTCAATCTGATCGTGATTATTTGGCTTCATGCAAAAGTGGTGGGAATGGTTCTTAGAGAATGTAATTCCATGAATCATGAATGTATCGCGTGTCTACTAAAGATACTATTTACGGCTCGAGAGATAGTCTTCTTGTTTTCAGCGTGGTAATTTGTGTTTATGTGTGTGTTTAGTGTGATAAGATTTTTTAAGAAAAAAAAGTGATGATTTCTAATTCATCTTTTTTTCCTCTCTTTCTTTACCAATAATTGTAATTTCACAAGACTCAATTGGTATTTTCGAGCAATTTAATTTAAAACGTAAGTCATACGATCATACAGAGATTACAAAAAAAGAAAGTAAAAAGAACGTAGCAAAGAGCACATTCTTTTAAGACATCTTCAATTTCTTTGTCCAATCGAGTAATTATTCATCCGTGTTTTCCGATTGATTTTCTCCATCTTGAAGAAGAAACACGGAACCTCCGAATCGATTGGCAAGTTATCGATTACATTGGGATAATTGAAATGTCTAAAATCACGAAGGGGTAAATGGGCGACGCCGGGCGACGTCGCGTCGACCAACACAAAATGGCTGCCGTTAACGTTCTCGAATCTTCACCGGGTGCCACGTGGACATCGAACAAAGAAAATTTTGTTTTATTTTCTGTTAGAAAACATTGATAATTATCTTTGGCGATCGGTGATGCAACAAAAATTTATCTCTTATAAAATTCCATGTAGCATGGATTTTATTACAGTTCGGCTTTAAGGTTATGTTGCGTATGGTGGATGATCATGCTTGTTGAAAAACACTTCAATGTGCATATTTTTTATTTTCAGTTTTGACCAGACTAGTACCAACAGGCATACACCATGGGAAAAGAGAAGATTCATATTAACATCGTCGTCATAGGACACGTCGATTCCGGCAAGTCCACCACCACCGGCCATTTGATCTACAAATGTGGTGGTATTGACAAACGTACCATTGAGAAATTCGAGAAGGAAGCCCACGAGGTAATCGCCATGACAGTTACTACTATTCATATTCGTCCTTTTATTTCTGTCCAGCTGCTCCATTGATTTCACTATATTTCAACTCATTGCATCGTTAATGACTTATCTATGACGTAGATTTTAGATGACACGATTTGAATCTTAATGCTGTTAAACCTCTTGCATAAAAATGACAATATCAACAATAACATCCGATCATAACATTGTCATCTTGTAATAACACTGACCTGGGTTCAATAAACAAGTATATATTTTTTGATAATGTAACATGATGCAGCTAAACAATTTGGAATAATTTTGGAATTTTCATTAAATTATCTATTATCTATTTGGTGCTATGATGATAAAATTACTAATCATTCGCGGTTTCCACCGGAGGATCGTTGGATCTGTTGATGGCAGTATGCGTCTGAGTGCCATCTATGGATAGCGCAAAGTTTTCGTATTATTTTAAAATATGAATTTTTAAAGATCAATGACTCTCTTTTTAGATGGGTAAAAGTTCCTTCAAGTACGCCTGGGTCTTGGACAAACTGAAGGCCGAGCGTGAACGTGGTATCACCATTGACATTGCTCTCTGGAAATTCGAGACGGCCAAGTATTACGTGACCATCATCGATGCTCCTGGACACAGAGATTTCATCAAGAACATGATCACGGGAACAAGTCAGGCTGATTGTGCTGTGTTAATCGTGGCAGCTGGTACTGGAGAGTTCGAAGCGGGTATCTCCAAGAACGGACAGACCCGTGAACACGCACTACTTGCTTTCACCTTGGGTGTCAAGCAGCTCATCGTCGGTGTCAACAAGATGGACTCCACTGCACCCCCATACTCTGAGGCCCGTTTCGAGGAAATCAAGAAGGAAGTATCGTCATACATCAAGAAGATCGGTTATAACCCAGCTGCTGTTGCCTTCGTTCCCATTTCCGGATGGAACGGCGACAACATGCTGGAGGCCTCCGCCAAAATGCCATGGTTCAAGGGATGGCTTGTGGAACGTAAGGAAGGCAAGGTTGAAGGAAAGTGCCTCATCGAGGCCCTAGACGCTATCCTCCCACCTTCCAGGCCCACCGACAAGCCCCTGCGTCTTCCTCTCCAGGTAAACAAAGAGCTCTATCCTGGCCAATGTACTTGTACTTATACGATTTTAATATGATGATACAAACTTTTATTCATTCGCGGTTTCCACCGGAGGATTGTGCAATCCATTGACGGCAGAATACGTCTGATTTGTTATTGAAAAATGTTAATTATTTTTTTTACTTTGCCGACGGTTTTCTTAATTGCCTTGTCTTTGTATTTCAGGACGTCTACAAGATTGGTGGTATCGGAACAGTACCCGTTGGTCGTGTGGAGACTGGTGTCTTGAAACCCTCTATGGTGGTGACTTTCGCTCCTGCTGGAATCACCACTGAAGTCAAGTCCGTTGAAATGCATCACGAAGCCTTGACGGAGGCTGTTCCCGGAGACAATGTTGGTTTCAACGTCAAGAGCGTCTCCGTCAAGGAATTGCGTCGTGGATACGTCGCTGGAGACTCCAAAAACAATCCACCTAAGGGTGCTGCTGACTTCACTGCACAGGTCAGTATCGTTAATTACAAATCTGTAATGTCAATAATAAATATTAACATCGTACGTTCAACTGTATAAATATTCACAATGTATGTATATTAATTTCTAAATGTTATGCTCAGGTCATCGTGCTGAACCACCCTGGTCAGATTAGCAACGGATACACGCCCGTGCTGGATTGCCACACGGCTCACATCGCGTGCAAGTTCGCAGAGATCAAGGAGAAGTGCGACCGTCGTACCGGCAAAACCACCGAGGAGAACCCGAAGGCAATCAAATCCGGTGACGCCGCCATCGTCAACCTGGTGCCCAGCAAGCCCATGTGCGTCGAGGCTTTCCAGGAGTTCCCTCCCTTGGGTCGTTTCGCCGTTCGTGACATGCGTCAGACTGTCGCTGTGGGCGTTATCAAGGCGGTGAATTTCAAGGATGCGACGGGCAAGACGACCAAGGCTGCCGAGAAGGCCCAGAAAAAGAAATAACCAGCTTCTGCGGATACGAGCCGCCGGGTGGACGCCGGATCATGGTAGCCGAGGCAGTTTGCCCTCTGCCAGCCCTTTGCACGATTCACGGAGCATTTCGACGGATTTTTCATCGAAAAGAATTCCGCAGGAAAGGCCACGGACGAGTTTTGTGCTGGCCGAGATGGCAAACTATCTTGGGTCGCGGTACATCAACAACAACAACAAACATCATAATTTAGCTCGGCTTAATTATATTTTCTAATTATTATACGGAAATAATAAATCCTATATCTGCGATACTCTAAGACATACGTATCCCAGTCTTTCTTCATTATGTAATACTTCCGATCTTCGCTCATTTATTTCATTACTAATTCTAATTCTTCACTTTTTCTCATTTCATCACTTTAACGTGATCTTACTTTCTTCAATTACTTCATCCCGTGATCGATTTAACTTTTATTTTCCTTTAACTGTGCATCGAGACTTATTACGTGAATCTTATGCAAGATATCGTAGGGGATTTTATTAGGGTTTATTTCGACTATTTTGTTTTTCGTGGAGAGATTCGGACTGCGCGAACATTTTGATCAATAGGTTTTTTTTTAAATATGGCATGCCCGATATCAGACCGCGGTTCTGTCTAGGAAGAGAACGGTTTTTAACAGTTTTCTGTATATAAATATAAATAATGGTTGAGATACGAGATCTGCGATGAATAAAGAGAACTGAGAACTAATAATCATTTTATTCTTTCAACAATGTCTAAATCATTCCCCACTACAGCAATTATATATTTGATTATAATTTGTCACTCGTGTAATTAGTCCTAAACTTATTTTCCTGTGACAGTAGATTCTCTATAAATATTTTGGAGCAGACAGCACAGTATACGCGCAGTCAAAGATGGCGTCGCTTGGTCAGGGCGTCTCGTCTCTCACAAAATTTATATGGCGAAGCCCAGATCTTGCGGGATATGGCGTAAGTACCAAAGAAAAGCATATCAATTAAATAATCAATAACGGCAAATTATAAATTAAAATGTTTTATCGTTTAAATACAGTGTTATACCCAATATCCACGATTATAACCTCAAAGTTTTGTATTAGGTTCAACGGTTGCACATTAAATATACAATGAATAGTTTTAGAAGGTGCTTAAGAAAGTTATGTAGTGTGGACAATAATATTTTGCAGTTTCAACAAGTACGGAACAAATGGGCTGACTGGAAAATGCTTCGCGACGTAAAACGTCGTAGGTGCGTTAAGCAACATTGTACGGAACGAGTGCGCGCACTTGCCCTCAAGAGGAACAACATTCTTCCACTGGAGATACGAGTACGTTAAACAGGAATGTCATTTAGATAGCTGAAATAAAAGTGATATCTCGTATTAATCATGAGGCTTATGTGTTCTGCAGGAAATTGCGAGCCAGGAAATGACGGAAAACTTTCCTAGAGATTCTGCACCTGGGAGAATCAAATTCCGGTGCGCCGTGACGTCTCGTCCTCGTGGTGTCGTTTACAGATGGCGATTATCAAGAATAGTATTTCGTGACCTGGCAGACCACAATTTATTGTCAGGAGTACAAAGGGCCATGTGGTAGACATACAATTATTTATCCTTAGTTATTTCATTGAATGTACGGTGCCGGTGTACTAAAAGAGAGAGAAAAAAACAAATAAAATCGATTCATTGTAATTGATCGACTGTTTTGGACTTTTGCAGTCTGCATAGATAATATAAACGGTTAACGCCTGCTTAATACTTTGTCTTAATTATTGAACGGCTTGACGCTATTAGTATTTATCTCTGAAAGGTTTTCAGCGTGACAGAACGTCAATTGGCACGCGTATTTTCGTGTTGATAATTGGACGCGGCTAGTTTACAGAGTCCAATAACATGTTTTTCACTATTATTTCTAATGATGGGCATGTTGGGCATCTGACAATGACGACGATATATATTTTATGACAGAAATCACGCGCATTTATGAATCTAAATACTTCAGTGTATACGAAGGTAGGAAGGTACATTGATTAATGTAAAATGCAGTATAGTACAAATCGTACGTAGCGTACATAGCTACACTCGAAGAATCTTAAGAACATGTTAATTATAAAGAAATAGAATATTACATTATGTTCTTAGTTATATTATTAATAATCTATCGTAAGTATCATTGGGTTTCAAGCGTGCGTATAAGTGACGAGTTCTATCTGATCACACATGCAATCTGTATTTGGAAGTTTTTATAGTGGTACTACAGTGGTTAGTACGAAGCTTCAGTTTACTGCGATACAAGCATCATTATGTTGTACTGGTTACATCAGTCCTGACCGTTTAGCACGGTAGATTTATTGAATTTCTAAGAGAAGCACATTGTCCGAATGAAAGGAATAAGAATATTCGTAACGGTGACTCGTTGGCAGTGATGTAATAGAATAATAAATTGATAAGCATTATCGGACTGAAGTTTTGGGGATGCTTGGGAAATAGTGGAAATTTTGTGTAACGTAAAGAATATCGTAATAAATTTATATACCGGATTCGCGGACGGGAAAGGAAGAAGAAAAATCGAAAACATCCATCAGTTTCGGGTAACGCGACGTAAATATGTCGTGAAGCGATAATTAATATGAGAATCCGAGCTGGCTATGTTTTATGCTTGATAAAGTATTCATTAGTCCCTTCGACGTTGTTTTATTTATTTCTTTTTCGCACGTTTGGTGATAACTCGTATGCAGTGAAGCTTGTGTGGCAAAGGTTGTGAAGAATAGGAAAAAATGCTGAATTACTAAAAATTAATATAACAGAAAGTAAAAGGACTACGTGGACTCAGTTACTTAGCGTTTATACTTTGAGGATTCTTTACGAAAAATCATGTGACATCAATAGTAAGAAGGATTATTGACTAATACGTTTATTACGTTAGGATAAGGAGACGAATATATTTAAAATTCGTACGCGTCATTTTTCACTTTACCAAACATCTCTTTGGTGCCTATGGCAATCAAGATGAAGGAGGTGTTTGAGGTAGATGGTATGAAAATAGGTAAAGTAACGTCAAGAAAAGTTTGGCCATTATTGACATCGCAAGAGAAGACGAATAGTCTTGGAAGATTTCGAGTTCATCCTTTAAATAAACCTGGTCCACCTGCTGCACGAAAATCAAGATCATTCCTTCGGGCTGCTCGTGAGAATTCTGCTGAATCTATCGACCGCAATGTAAGTTAAAGAATTAACAAAAATTATTATGTCAATTTGTCTTTGTCGTTAAATATCATTTCTTTTTTTTTTTTTTTTAAGGCAAGCGAGAGTTTCCATTGTGCGATAAGACCCATTCTGATAATGGCTCAAGTATTCGGGCTATTTCCGGTCATGGGAATAGGTTCCTCGTCACCAAGCAATTTGGTATATTCAAGGAGATCGGCTCGCACCATCTACGCGTTCTTAGTGGCCATCTCTATTGCGATAATGGCGTTGTTGTCGATGATGCATATGTTGAAAACTCTGAAAGCCGAAGCTTTTGAAGTGAAAGGTTATAAAAAGATGTTACGATACGTGCTTCGCTGTAGTTTAGATCAATATCCTGTTATATGAGCTTTTTTATTTGAGTTTTGCGAAATATGGATTAATCGTGCACGCACGCTTTCACAGGCTGCTTCTAGATAAAGAGACAGCTCTGATGGATAAAAATAATGTATAGTGAATAATGAGTCATATTATTAAGCTACACGAACCGTACCTTATTATGGTCTTATTATTACTAGCCGGTAGTAATTTCGAGAAATAATCTTATTCCATTATTTTAGGTGGAATCGCATCAGCTACGGCAGGTGCTGTTTTTTATGGAAATAGTCTAATAGGCGCTGTTATTTTTCTATGGTTGGCACCACACTGGGTAGGTTTACAACAGGATTGGCGAGCGATGGAAAGACTTGTTGACAGGTATATCAAATGATTGAATTCATTCTTCAGTATATTTTATATATTTCATAGTTACAGGTGCGGACATCCGAAATTGCGTTGGAAGTTCAGAATAATAACTGGAACTGTTTTACTGTTTGCATTGATTGAACACTTGCTAAGTATTGTGACAAACACAATGGGATTTATATCTCAAAAAACGGAAAACGCGACAGTAGAAAATTTCTTTTACTTCTACTCGGTAACGTCTCACGGATTCATTCTCAGCAGTTGTAAGTGGATCGATTGTCATTTCATGCGACATCAATTAAATCAATTAAAAATATAACGTATGGAATAAAATATGTTTTTTTATTTATTATTTTAGTGGATTACAATATCACTCTTGGAATATTTCTATTTATAATCAGTAAATTAGCAACGTTCGTCTGGAACTTTACTGATATATTCGTGATGCTGGTGCGTCGATGATTTTCTTTTTTCCAATATTTCATATCATTCTCGACTAACATGTTGTGCATGATTTTAAAAATAAATGATCAAATTCTATTAGATATCGATAGGTCTGGCGGAACGGTACAGGATTCTTAACGAAAGTCTGATCAGTACCAATGTTTATCGTATAACGCTATCGGAATGGCAAGCTCTTCGTGAACATTATGCAACCTTAAGCTCACTTGTGAAACAAGTGGACAACTATATATCACCAGTTATATTTTTATCCTTTGCTAATAATCTATACTTCATCTGTCTACAGCTACTCAATGGAATATAGTGAGTTTATATTTCATATACATACCGTTCGAAATGTGTAATAAAGGCCAGTAATAATGTGGTTATATTTTTGTTAACAAAAGTCCTACTGAGAATGGGCTACTAGCTAACGTGTACTTCTTTGGATCATTCGCCTTTATGGTAACGAGAACCGTGACTGTCACTTTATTGGCAGCCAGGATCAATGATCAATCAAAACTGGCCTTACCAGTACTTTACAATTGTCCAGCGTCCACCTATTCTATGGAGGTAAAAAAAGTCCGTGCGCTTTGGTTAGTCCTTGTTTTTATTTTAAAGGAGTATATCCCTTGTGCATAGGTACAGAGACTTCAGCATCAATTGTCCAGTGACGACATAGCTCTGTCCGGACTTCGTTTCTTCTCGGTAACCAGAAACTTTATGTTGGCGGTTCGTAAGTTTTTCGTAATGTAAAAATTGAGAAAATGTATTTTACGATTGATCAAAGTTCAGGAGGGTTATGTTTTGTTTTTGATAGGTGGCCGGCGCCATCGCTACTTACGAAGTGGTTTTGCTGCAGTTCAACGTAGCTATGGAAAAATGATGGAGGAGTATACGAGGAACTCTTAAATAGAATGATAATTCGAAAAATAATACATTTAATTGTCCATTATCACAAATATCAGAGGAATTATTTAAATAAAGACTTAGTAAACAATGTATTTAGATTATTAAATTATTCATCATGAAAAACATTTCTTCTTCTTTCCATTGAGATCTTTCACTGATGATTTCTTGAGAGTCTGGAGTGCTGAAGAATTCCAAAATGAGAATACAAAGAATACAGTAAAGTATATGGGATTTCATTATATATATAAATGTTAAGATAATCTTCCTCTGGCGATACAGTGAACGTGTGTCATTTAGTTCCCGTTAGTTTAGCGTGTCCAACTCGAAGGACTAAAACAAAAAGAATGTAAAATATCGTACGAGCAAAATTCAAATCCTTTATAAAGTCAATTTCGAAGGTAATCTTTCGCAACTGAAATCCAAAAACGACACTGCAATACAAATTGATAGTTACTACTTAATGTATCAGTTGCATCAAGAAGCTTGATAAAGTCTTACGTACTACTGAATAATAACGAAACATAATATTTATCATCTACAAAACGATGAAAATCTTTATCGGCTAACATAGATACAGCGTGCTGACAAAGCTAGAACAGTTGCTACAGGATGTCTAAAAGAGGACACTTCATGCTATAAATTATACGTTTCTCTACTCACTGTGTTTAATACGTACAATATGGCCGACATAGAAGTCATAAGAGCTACTGAATTATATATTATGTGTTACGAAAAAAAAAAAAACAAAAAAAAATATGAGAGATACAATAATCTACAAAGTGATAAATATAGTAAAACTACGATAGAAATAGACAAATAGAATTACAGACTAGAAGAGCATCAGTTTTTCCAAAACTATAAATATTCTAACAGAAGTAAAAGTGAACGACAGATTGAATTAGAGAAAAGCTCTTTTTTTTTTCTTCTTTTTTCTGTTCTTTCACGCTCACAACAAATATTCGAGTTTTTTACTTCACCATGCAGACATTGGTGATATTCATGGTGGCGGTATCGGTTTGTTGTACTGCATTAAACTGGACTAGTACCAATTCGTAGGTGACAATCGTTCCAGCGACCTGTATAAAAACAAAAAAGTCTACAACTTTACATTCTGCGGGTGGTCGTACTCTTATTTTAAGCTTAATTAAATTCTTTTATATATAGTAAAAGATATCTTGAATTTTATACTTACAAAAGTACTTACCGTTAAAACGAGACTGCGCGTTATCGAGAAGAATTTCATACCGGTTATACTTATACTGTCAGTAGTGACCTGTGTCAAAAATCTTACTACCTGAAAGGAACATTTTGTTGTTTTTTTTTTTTTCTTTTAAGATAATTCTTATTGCTATATACTATCATACTTTTATTACCTCAATCGAATAACTGCTATCAGGTACACTGTAAAGGATCGGCGCTGGTAATAAGGACTCGTCGTGAACCGAGGCAGCATACAAGGACACTGCGGTAGTCCTTGCAATAAGAAATCCAAAGGAAAAACACAAGTAGGTTGTCTGTATGACGTCCCTGATTGGTCTAAATGAAAGAAATGATAAAATTACACAAAATATATTTATAATAAAGAAGGATAGCCAAGGATACAATTTTCAATTTATGGAAAGCACATTAATGCATTGAGCCCCAAGAAAAAATGGGGCAATCTGAAGAGATCTCAAACCCGGACAATGACTTTTTGTTAAAGTATGGGAAAATTTGTTGGTAGGGAGGAAGGTAGAGAAAGAAAATAAAAAAGTAAGCTTTTTTTTTCAAAAAAACAGACCACGTAATTCGATTCTATGCTTTTACATTAATAACGTTAATGAGTTAATTGAGTGTAGACAAGAAATGCAAGATAAATACTATTATTTTAATCTGATGAGGAACGATTGGATTCTGATAAATTGTCTTTATTTCTATGTTTCAAGCGTTTTCAAAAGTTTGATAATTATTTTCACTCTTGCTTGTTTAACTGATCAACTGTTTACACGCGAGGGTGATATATATTATTTATTGCCGTAAATTATCATTCTGCGTTACGTCACCCGTGCTCTATATTCCTTCCATAATTTGAAAGTTTAGAGTGTAGAATATTTGTCTGAAATACTTGCGTGTACCGAAATGAGTTGAGAAGCTGTATACAAATGAAGTATAGATTATTGGCGAATGATAACAAAACGATATGGGAGATGTGTGCGTCGACTCTTCTTGTCAGGCTGGCCAATTTATTGTAGTCATTTCTTGCTTCCGACCACCATTCCGCCGGCATGGCCTTGACAATGAAACAATGCTGACCATCGATTCTTTATTAGAAGTTATATAAGCTTTGATGGAAAAAAAATTGTTTACTGTTTCAGTAATAATAAAAAAAAAAGAAGATTTTCGATCAAGACGCTCGTAGAACTTCTACAGAAATTTACCTTAGGAGTGTTCGTTACCTTTCCGCGAATTGCGTGAAGCCTCTTATTCAATTGACGAAACTGATCTGTCAGAGCCACGCTCATAAGTACCAAAAAGAGATCCATGAAGTTCCAGGAGAAGGTACTAAGAAAATTGATAATCTGCACCAGTACGCTTTTCCAATGAGCGTAAGAGGTCCTTCCAAAGACCTATAGGATTAAGACGAACAGTATCATGGATAAATATGGTGATCGTTAAATGCATACTTAAATTTAATTTATATAAAGAAATTAGTAAATATTGTTGTTCTTACCTGAGGAAATTGTGATTGAAAATAGGTAGAAACGATGTCAGTGTCGCCACGTAATTTGGCGCATTCCAGGGCACTTTTGTATCCCGATAAAATCGAGAGTATATGCTCGACTGTTAAAATTGAAAATTGTCCAAATTTCAAATTTTATAGTACACATGATTTTTCTTTTAATACTTACGCAATGCCAAGACCATCACCACTGCCGTCATTATTCGAAATTTCAATGCCAAACTGATTTTTGAATTTCTTTTGTATCGAGCTGACATTTCACGCTCGACTTTTTCCCAAGCCATACTTAAGCACGGCCATTGCTTAGCGAGACGTATGAATAATAACGAAGTCATACAGGTGCTTCCAAAAAAGACAACACTGGCTACAAGTTATTGAA
The DNA here is from genome assembly GCA_031001745.1 of Hartigia nigra. Classification (NCBI taxonomy): domain Eukaryota; kingdom Metazoa; phylum Arthropoda; class Insecta; order Hymenoptera; family Cephidae; genus Hartigia; species Hartigia nigra. Next base: position 27,101 of record JARPRG010000373.1, read on the forward strand.
AAGTATCGTTATCGCCACCTTTTGAATATTTTTGTTCTTATAATAATAATATACCACTGCAACAACGTACTAGTTTTTGTCGAGTTGATACCAGTTACAGAGAGTCTCAATACACTGCAAATAGACAACGTTCCAGCACCTATAAATGATATGGCACAGTAAACGATTCTTGGGCTTTTCCAGCTGAATCTAAAACCAGGTTAATGAGTATGATGAGTCCATTATTCAATGACTCCCTTAATTGATGACTTACTTGAGACACGATGCATCTTTGGAATTGACTCCACTAACGGGTAGCAAAGCAAAACACTGTGCCAATAAGATAATCGGTTTTAGAGCCGAATACAGACTGTCTGTAGCCTCATTAAAATTTCCAGGCTGTATAATAGGCATTGTCACTGTAAATATATTTATTGTTATTATGCTTACATTTATTGATCTCAATTTATCAATCGAACGATAGTATCCAATGATACAGAATTTCTATCATAACAGTAAGGTTGGAACAGTTTTCATTTTTTGTTTGTTTAATTACACAGACTTACTATTGAGTCGAATATTGTTATTTTTGTACAGATCGCTTCTTCCAAAAAATATATCGGCTTTGGGTGCTCTGAAAAGAAATGGACGCCATTTCAAATGCAGAAAACAAGAAAATTCAACACCGTATTATTAAATATAACGTGCATTGATTTATAGTCGCTATCAGTCGTAGTAAATTCATTTCTGTATGATAATAATTATCACGTATTTTCTATGATACTTGTGTACCGGATACAATCGAGTCTCATTCATACTCAATAGAATTGAAAGAAGATGATTAATGATGGCGAACTCCAAAAGTGTAAATACAATATGCCCAGATAATAACTGTCACAATTATTTCAATGGAATTCAACAATGAAAACACGAAAATACAAATTAGTCTATTTATGACAGATAAAGGTATCGTACAATTAGCCGTTTTATTTGTTTTAAAAACAAATCAAAATAATCTACCCCTGCAATTCGTCCTATAAAATTATCGACGATAAAATTATCTACGATGATTCCCACGAAGAGAAATTAAACGGCCCATAGCAACTATGTGTTTGTGGAAAAAAATAAATAAAATGAATGTTCGCGTTATAAATGAAAAAAATCGTTATTGGTCACAAACATACGTTCGTTAAAAAATATTGATATAAAGTGCAAGTATGTACTTGAGTGCAACATATTAAGAATGCATGTAACAAATACAGTTCAACCGTGCTATAGGCATATTACAGAAAATTGTGTCATCCAACTCTAAAGAAAATGCAGGAATAATCACCAAGATTGGCATATACCTAAACCAAACGATCAGGATTGTTAAAAAAAAAAGGTTCAAAAACTTACTCGACTTGAACGGATGGAGTTTGCAAATCCTTAACAGCGGCAACCCTCCAGACGTGACTTGGCATGACACTGTTCCTATTTAGATCACGAAAAGACTTCATTTTGTTACCCTAGGATCATATTCTGAATTTGTTCATCAATCAGTTCGATCCGCACGATCCAGACGAGCGGTAGTAAAGCCAAGAAAAGCATGAATAACTACTGCTGAAGAATGATAGAATACACGAGAAATAAAAGTATTTATCGAGTTAAGTAAATCGACGTAATTTATCCGCTTTAAGTATTATCCAGATTATGAAAATTTATTAAATTCCTCAAAGCGCCAGATCCTGAAGTTCTCAGTGCGAAAACAGACTGTCAGCTTAGCATTAGTCGAGGGTGCTTTCCAGCGAGCGATTAGTCTCGGCAACTCTTGGATGGCATGTAAATGACATGTGTGTCGAGCAACGAAGACGTCTGTGTACGTCAACGGGGTTGTCTGTATATCCGATGTTCGTCACGAACTGTGTTCAACACTGTCCAACTCTTCACCCTTGCTGTGCTTATGTACCCATCGCACTTGCAGAGGTTCTCAATCGATTTTACAGAATGAGCAGCGAGATCAAAAGATACGAATAAAGTCTATAAACGTCGAGTTTATCTAATGAGAATAGGATTATTAAATTACATTTTTATCTACGGTATTTTTTAAACGATATATATACAATACAAATAACACTAATTTGTATATTTATTAACAAACTAGCATCTATCCATATATGTAATTGATCCAGTACACGTCCATTCGTTATGCAGTGAAGGTATGTGCATTGATAAGGACACTTTCGATAAAGGATTTTTCATATTAAGTATGCAAAATAAATAAAATGAGCGCAAACACATATCCATGATAAATAAATAATATACACGATTAATAAGGACACGATGATAATGAAAATTTCTAAATGCGTCTGTATTTTCTTGGTAATTGAATAACCTAAAAAAATAGGATGGCAAAGAAATTGATTTCCTGTTAACAGGCTGATCAAACAAATCATTTTTTTTCTCATGAGTAATTGACTGTTCACGCCACGGGATAAGCTTGATATGTGCCAATAGCAACGATAGCCGTATTATCGATATTACACATATAATATGCGTTTATGGGTACCTATATGTTTCTACGTGATATACGAATATTACGATATCGTATCACGGTAATATTCTGACCTATCCCATACTAACCGTTTTCGAGTTTCCTGAACGACCGATAGTCCTGTTTACGATTAAAAATCCAGGTAATAATGGACTCTAAGCGGAGGTATTAGAGAGAGAAAAGAAAACAGTTAGGAACAGTGTGAAGTCCTAAAATTTCAAGTATTATATTTAAATAGAAATTTCTAGAAGAAAAGAAAACAGCAAGAAGAATCACGAAATGATTGCCACCTTCTAGGTTAATCGCTCCAGTTTACGACAGCCACCGTGAAAAAATCATTGGGCTCTAAGTGCAGATTGAAATTTCGATATTGAAGAATCATGCGAGCTCAATAATTTTCTGACCATTACAGAAAATAATAGAAAAGAATGCTTCTCCACCGAGCAAGGCTTTTTCCTGAAAGCTTTTAGTATGTTTGCGCAGTACGCCAAACGTGGTTCTTGGCTACTGCGAAAAACCATTGAGAAAGTTTCAATCAATGTGTTACAATAGTTTTCGCTTTAACTAAATTACAGCAAAAGTATACTACATATATAATTTCAAAACCGAAATATTATAATACCAACTAAACGGAAGCATATCTAGTCAAATAAATTGAAGACACGTAATCAGGATAGGAATTAAATATTTTTCAGTTAATCTCTTTCATATTTATATGTCCTACACGTTTAATAAATGCTAGACACTGGTGAGAAACATTTCAGGACAGACAAACATGTCATGTATACAAAAGAACAGAACAGGGTGATGCATTGTATGGTAAACGTAAGATAGGTTTATTTATATTTATAGAGGAATTTAGCTATAGCCGTGTATTATGAAACAGAGTTCGCCTGTCGCGAACAGTGAACAATCGAACACTCCTGTCCGCCTTTGTGCATCGATGGACAAGGCCGTATGAAATTTTGTTAGTAACAATGAGGACGCTTTTAGGTAACTAAAGGTTCATTCGTATCTACACCTCATCGTCATACCAATATTTTGATTAAACGACAGGCATGATAATATAACGAGAAATTAAACACATTAATATCAAGGCTCAGATATTTCATTTTTTTATTAATCACATCAAACGCTCCTAATCAGAGTCGTAACGTCGCATAGAGGATATACGTATAATATCCAAATAAAGTCGAGTAAGAATTTTCAAATGGATCATTCTTTCTTCCTGGATCGACGTAACACTGGTCCGAATTGACTAGAATGTCGGATGTACGAGATCACTGAGAAATGCTTAATAATCGATTTCGCATGTAAGATTCGTCCGAACATTAGTAATATGACAATACAAATAATAAGTTACGTAGCTTATTATACCTTCTTAGGCGCATGGCTGATATACACACAAGTCCAAGTTCCCCCTTAAGAATCAATAGACGCTCAAGTATCGATCGTCATTGATTAATTAAAAAATTCTCTTACAACTGCCTCAAATATAACTAATCTTATGGGTTACGTCTAATCTTGAAGTAAAAAAAAAGTCAACATTCCCACTTGCTCTTGATAATTAGGTGCGATTCTAGGCCTTAACGAGATATCTCTTGTCAGTTGTTATATTTATATGTACATTTCACATATTACGCTGTCTATATATTATTTCAACGTGTCCGTCTTCCCTTTGACTACTTCTTCCTCCTTCGCTTCTTGTGTCCCGTGTAATTTTTTTTTTTCACACTGCTCAACGAACATTGATGTCGTGTATAATTTGTATTAGTATACAAGTGTACTTAGCCTAATAGTAGAAAGCATCATCGGGCTTCCCATGTATAATCCAAAGAATAAGTTCATCGAAATTGATTTATCAGAAAGCTCTCACCGGCCATATAAAAAAGTACATAACCGCAGAAAAGATCTTTTCCCTCCATAAATAAATTCTATGTCTCTATGATTACAGTCAAATAGTAATACTGCGCTGCCTCGTGGACCTTGTGCGCGAATAGTTCAATCTACGCGTCAAAGGGACAACTAATAGACACTGTGTATAGTAGTTGAGATCATCCCCTAGTAAAATCTCATTGACAATAAGTGTTTCACCAAAAGTACCATATCCTGCGTATATAGCGCAGCTACCCGTATGATCCTGCTAAAATGGATCAGCACTAAATATCTTCAATTCAGCCAAAGAAGAAGATTCGCCTGTCCTCTAGATCACAGATTAATCGTTCGATCCAGAATATATTCTAGAGAGTCTTTAATAACGTGTCTTCCTATTGACTCTCTCATCCAGTACGTTGTGAGCTTGAAGGATGATCCTCTTGACGCAATCCACTGGTACTGGGTTGATCTGTAACGCATATATCAAACAAACCATAATAGAATATGTATAATCGAACCAGTTGGCATTGCAATGGATTATTTCATATACATAATACAAGTACGCGTGACAATATCTACAAATATACTTCAATACACTATACTAAGTAATACAACGCACGAGGCCGAGGCGAGTGTAATCGTTAATATTCGTAAGACTTACAGGAGCACATTCACCAAACCTTGCAAAATCCATATAACCTTGATACTCGCGAGACAAAAAAATAATTGCCACTGTCTGGAATTATACGTAACAATTTCAAAAAAGAAAAAAAAAGGTACCGTGTTTAGCCTCGGTGGTAAGTGCCTCCAGCCGCGAAGGTAAGTCCGCAGTTCCGGTATCGGCGTGGTGTCCAAGAATATCAGGCAGAGCATTTCTGCGTCCCGTTCTGCCAGTCGAAAGGAAGTCCTTAGAACCTTCGCCGTTTGTATAACTTCCTGGAGTGACCGCATCGCCTGGAGTCGCGGTAGCGCCGGAATCCGTTCCGGAACTGCCGGAATCGACTTCCGGCTGCTTCTGCGAGAGCATCCTCACGACTGGAAAGAAATAACCTCTTGACCGTGCCGAAAGTGTGACGTAGATTCACTAGCGCCGCTTCACACAGTCCAATTGAGAATCGCGACGAGTATTGGTAAAACGGAAAAAAAGCTACTCTGGTAGAGAAAAATCTAGGATGCACGAAGAATATTTTATTCCATCGCCCTAGGTTTACGCAGCATGCTCTTGTAAGTGGCAAATAAATAGATGGAACAATTATGAGAACGAAAAGGAATCGTTTATTTGAAATGTGAATAATAATATCAAGGAAATAAACATGTTAGCCAACTTCTTGACATAAGCTTATTGTTAGTAACATCGCTAGACCTAACTATGCAGGCGATTCTTCTCTCTTTTTTTTCTTATGTATTTGTATTTCAATGTTATTATAACTACTTGATGACAATGGAGTGCTGGTCATATCCTTCGTCAGTTGAGGCATAGGATGGCGGGCAGTATGTATATTTTGTAAATCCAAGTTGGTGGCCCAATGGCGAGAGTTATTTTTAATGCACCATACGGATAAGCTACAGCGCGTAATAATGTCGGATCGTACAACTACGTATCACACGTACGAGAATTTAATTCGGTATTAGATTATTTCTAATGTTTTAATAAAAGATCAAATAAAAGTTAACCCAATAATGATTAGCAAGCGTTGACCTTGTGATTCGCAAGAGATATTGCGCAGGTTGGATTAATATAATAACAGCTGGATTTGGTTATAGCAAAGATAAAAAATGACAGAGAGTGAAACGAATAAAGAAGAAATTGATACTTAAAGAGAATTAAAGAAGATTTAAAGGTGTTGGATAAACCCCAAGAAAGATGCAAGAGCACGGTGAGTAAGTGGTACCTTGGGCGCGGACAAGCCGCTTCCGTCGGCCGCACTTCCTGGTACGCCCGGAAACGGAAATGTCGACCGTCTGGACCTCAGCGACATCGCGCAAGTGTTTCTGCTGCTTCACCTGATCAAGAATCCTTAGAATCCTTAAGGAATACAATGCTTACAAGGTCTACGCACAGGACATCCTTATGCATAAGCAATAATAAGATAAAAACAAATTAAAATCGGTATCATGTATTTAAACGATTCCTGACAGTCATTATATTATCAACCACCGACTATAATCAGCAGTTAATTCGTATTTTGCCATTTCATATATGGAATCCAGTGCATAAGACTATACAGTAAATTTAGTTAGATGTCGGTCGAGGCCTGAAGAATGCTTCGTGATTGTTAGACGATCCTCAGGTCGAGGCCTCTAATATACCCTTGCTATTTTTAGGAGGTCAGGTGGCCCTCCAGGTATCTCCATCGAGTAGAGAGACACGGTTCGAAGTCAGGTTGCAAAAAGGTAGAAGAAAATGTGAGAAGTTTCCTTAAGACATTCCTTAAAAGTTCGACAAGGTACAAGACCACGAGGTTCAGGACGCAAGACGTGAAGGATAGTCATATCGAGCGATCTCTGAAAAGGGGGGGACAATTGCACGCCAAGGACAAAGCAATTATTGGGCAAAGGGTTGATGAAGGTAAATAAGGAATGCAGTATATAGTCAGAACAGAGCATCAGTATCGTGGTTATATAAGTCCTTTTGACTCTGGAAAGCCGCCATTAATAACTCACATATAAGCCTTCATGAATTCGCGTGGGTTTTCATAGAAGGATACGGAACGTAACACCAACCGGTACTCTATTGCGTCTTCGACGCTTGACGTCGATTTTAACGACGTACGCGTCGTTACGTCGCCGAAGTTAACAAGTTCTATTCTGTTGTGCATAATGATGTAATGTAACGACTTTAGATATATGTATAGGGTTATTTACGATGAACGTACAACCTGACGATGGTGCTACCGTAGAAATCAAATGAATAGGCTAACTTTAGGTGGTGCGTTCTTTGTCGTGAATAATTTTTACATAACTGCCATGGTTAGTTTCTTTTTTGTGTCGTTACGTTGTTACCGACGGTATAAAGAAAAAATCCGTTAATTTCAAATAAACATTAAAAGCCTACTTGACCCTAAGAAATAATGAAAGCTCATATCACTGTACTGAATGAAGTAACAAGATTATTGATTAGTCAACCAATATCTCTGCGAAATATCATTTGCTAAGAACAGAAGAAACATTATGTTACCGACCGTAAACGGGCGGCCATTACCGATTGAGAAAAATGATAGGTACACACGACAGTATAAAGATTTTATAATAGAAAAGGAATAAAATCGTATCTCCGAGATCGGTGACATAACGATATTCAATATTTCAATATAAAAGACATAAAATGAAAGTCAGCTTACTGTAATGAAGGAGGAAAAAAAAAACAGATAATGTACAATACAAAAGAGAAGGAAGAATGAAAAAGTTTGGAGGATGAAGGACGAGAGAGATTGGCTGGGACGCGTGACGTATACAGTAAGAGATTAGACACTCACCATTGATAGGATCTTCAGTGATGCGGTACCAAAAGCCGCCGAGACAGGGTAGGGAAAACAACGTGTTATTCGTGTCTCGAATGAGCCTACGAACGATTTGTTGTCAATGCTTTCGTGAGAGATGAATCGATAGGTGCCGTCTGTTTAGGCCATCACGGCCAGGAGAACAACGGTACAAGTCGTTCATAACTCGGGACAGCTGCCAAGTGTCTCGGCCATGGCGCACACTGCCGATTACGTTACGTTACGTTACACGGCACATGACACCACGTATGCCGACGAACAACATTATTTCTCCGCTTTGTGTGACGGCTGACTCGCTGTACTCGCAGAATATCGCGTACGGCGTGCTCGCCGAATGTTACCGAGTTACGCCGAATGTTAACGAAGTTACTTCGCTTTGCGGTAACGTTCGGGTGTTCTCGTCAGGCTACGAAGACACCCGAGAATTTGAAGGACTGGCATGTCAGCGGAGTAGAGATTAGAGTTAGCCTACGTAGATTAAGGATTGTTGCGTTTTTTATTGACAGATTGTATATATACATTATTATTATACTTCATAAGTGATGACTGATACAAGAAATTATTTTATAGTAATAATGATTATGCGATAGATGACGATATCAGAAATTTTACGTATTAGAATATTAGATATTTGGAATTGAAAAATCCATGATTAGTATTAAGATTAAAGTAATTACTTATATTCATGCCGGGACTTTTTTTTTAATCAATGGGTGTATCGGTGGATAACCGCTCTTCTTGTCTTCAAAAAGACATCTTTCCGGTATGTGCCAACGAGGAAAAAGTGCATGCACTCGCATTAGGAACAATGAAATATTTCGTTACATCACTTATTATTCTCTTGGTGCACTTCAAAAAATGTCCTGTATTACAGTCTATTAACAAAATGGAAACCACTTAAAGCTGCGTTTCAAATGGTATATCCTAAAATTCAGTGCAATATAATTGTCTAAATTGGCTATTCAGAAAACAATCCTGCGTGATTTCACGTGCCTACATTAACGAAGAAACTTTCCCGATGACATTTTCGTAGAAAGGTAGTCGATTTTCGTTTACCCAACATATAAGAATTGCGATTCCCACTTAAAAGAGCCGCAGGCTGATTTCGCCAAATTATATTCGCAAAGCGAAAGTATCTCATTATTAATAACAATTAACCCTAAATTGCTGTTTAATTACTTTCAAATAATCAACTTTAAAAATAGTATCACAAGCTTCCGATATTGATCTGTCAAATTGACGACGAATCAAACATTTTTGGGTTCAGTAACATCGGATTTTAAATTTATCTGCTTACCCCTATATATTTACATAATGCATGTATCTACGTAACATTTTCTTAGCCACTATTAATTGATATAAGTCTCATGATTCCAATGACGTTACAACCAGAAGGCCGTCTATGGCTGACATTCTTTCATGAATCAATAATGAACGACACTTGCTTTTCACCCAAGAGTCAAAGACTGTCGTGAATGTTAGATAGAATTAATTGATTTCTTGCAAATTAATCCATTGATCGATTACTTATTTATATTTATATATTCAAAATTCAGCGTTTCTCGTTTTCAGGGAAAGTTCATTAGAAAGCGAAGGATCTAAGATTTTTGCATTTTACAAATATCCACGTCGTTTTTTTTGTATTTAGAATCGATACCTACTAAAATTGTAATGAGAACGTCGTTAGTCGTTAATTTTAAGTAGGCTTTGTGTGTTAATTAACGACGGAACAAAAGATTTCGATCACTCGTCTATCGCTCTCGATCTTACAACATTTTCCTTCCTAGCTTGATGCCTAATGACATTTGACTAACGATACGGCGGTCTTCGTAGTGCAAAACGCATTAGAACACGCCTGTGCACTAGTGTATTTTGCAATGCAATTTTTATTGCGACAATAGAAACGCTTCGGTCGATGAGCTACAGGTCTATTCGAAAGGTTCACCAGCCCTCGAGCAATTTTTTTTGTAACTCTCTTTTATGCACTTTTCAATTGAATCACCACGAACCGCGTCACGACAATATTGAAATTTGTTCAAAAATAATTTTACCCGATTCAATTTTTATGGTGCGGAATGACAGTGCGTATACGTTATTTATTTAAAAATCTTCTCGAGTCATGCTCTGTCATAGATTTCACAAAGTTCGAGAACCTTGAGGGAATCTAACGATTAGAAGAAATTAACACGCGTTCCACCTATGTGTACAGATGCATAGTTGATGGGCATATTAAAATTATTATCATGAGATGAGATTGAGAAATAAACAAAGATTTATCACTTTCCTTAGTGAACGAAATGGGCTTCATGACTATAGATCAACCTGAGGCTATTTGTGTAATTTAATTTTTCAATTTCAGTTTAGACTTGTAAAATCATATTTTGATTATTAAACAAGGACGATCTTCGCTTTGATGGTTAATCATTATTCCGTTCGTATGAACTTTGACCTCAGTTACAGGACCAGGGCGACGTATAGCAATCATTTCGTAATTGGGTAATGATATTCGATGTGTGCATTGAAAATGCAAATAATTAAGTACTACACAACATAAGCTGCAGTTCTCGCGTGCAATGATAGATGCACATGTAGATACATGACATCGAATGACACGTTTCTTTTTCAAAACTAAAGTGACGCTTAATCTGTATTTAATGGATTGACGCAGCCATACCTAATGACATAGAACCAAAAAAGAATGAACTACTACTTGTTTTCACTCGAATAAACCACAGATAGTTATAGTTATACGGAAGTTGTGGAACAAAAATTCGGGAATGGCAAGGTTCCCTTGACACGTTCATCGCACTTTCGCATTATTAACAGATTCATCGTAATGAATCTGTTAGCTCTTCTTTATTCGGGAATTCCCATGAAGCGGCAGAGTCATCGAGACTGAGCATCAACCGTGGTTCATGGTTAAATCCGGTTCTACTTTTATGTACCTTTCGATTATTCCGGTAAGGTCAATTCGACGTAAGAAAGTCCATTTCAATTTTTCTATCTATTTATAATAGCATCTACATCTTTCTGCTATACACACTATTTATATTATATTATTTGTAACCTTTAACTTGTTAAAATACCGAAATAAGCATAATTTTGTATAATAATCATTCAATGAATTCCGAAAATAGTTCAGCAGTTATGCAAATTATGTTAAATCATAGTGCTATTGATGTTTTAAAAAAGTTCTAAATAGCAAATTAATGTAGTATCAATTAGCTTATATTTCATGGAAGAATTATGGGGGGATTTTCTAAAAAAACGATGGTAGAATCATACTTATTCTTACGCGTTCTGCGTGCGTGACGTCTCCGTTTTTCTTTTTTCTTTCTCTTTTTTTTTTTTATTCGGACTGCATACATATAGCGATGGGAGAGGGAATTCACCCCCCTTAAAGTCCTGCTGCACGACGAAACTCCGAATGTCTGACGAACGTCGTTCGACTCTTGGTCACTCGTTTGCCACACGCACGTTGAAATAGAAGTCGCGAACACATGAACATGTTCGTCTGTCGATCAGTGGTTTTAATTTCTTGATGGTAACTCCATTAAAACTAGGCGTAATCGTGACTTTTGAAAATTTGCTTCTCTTTGTACTATATTAAATTTGAACAAAAATTAAGTCGTACTATTTTTGTATATTTTTTTTTCCTACGGGACGCACTTTTATGTTCTATTGTGTAATAGTCGAGGTCGAGATTTTTTTCATTGACTTTTTTTTGTTATTCATCGAGTTAAATTCCAAATTGCAAATTTTTAATTCATTCGGAAAACTATTTCCAAAATGATCCTCGTACTAGGATGGATCGCGCTGTGCGCTATAAATTTTTCGCACGCGAGTAAAAGCGTGGAAATTTTACCCGCGGGACTCAATACGATTAAAGAGGAAGAGATCCTGCGTGTCCTCGCGCAAAATAAAACCGAATCCTCGGAGAACTTCACGTTTGTGGAACTGGTCAGTAACCTGCGGAATCATACGGAATTGACGAAGACTACCGAGGATCATGTATGGAGAATTGATCCACCGGAAATTTCCTGGACTAATCCGTATTACGGTAAGTTCCCCATTATCCGTTAATTCACTAAATTTTTTTTTATTAATAATAACCAACTCCACGAATGATAGGATAAAACATTTTAACGAACTATAAGAATTAGTATATGTTATCAATTTTGATTGCTTCTCTATAAACGTACGTATATACGCGAATACAATATACTATATATATAATGTTCGATAATTATATTCAAACACGTTCATTTCGCGACCTACTTCCTTATTCTGCGTGGTCCGCATCAAAAGTACAATATTGTTAAGTAATCTCGAAGTGACGAAAAAATAATTTGCCGTATTTCCTCGGACAACGTGATACTTATGGCAACGACAGTATTGTATACTCTGTCGGTTTAAGGAATACAATCAGAAACATATATCAATTCCGTCAATAAAATTACCACATTACGACAATCAAATTATCGTGGCCCATAAGTTAATAAGATTTCCGTGTTACCCCTGAAACGCTTGAAACCGGTTCTACGGATAATAATTGGTCATTTCAAAAATGTATCTTTCAGTACCAACAAGAGAAAATGAAGAATCGATAGAGTTACAAAAAAAAAAAAACAAGTTTTCCCAGTCAGCCTGTGTTCATTCATCAAAAAGATCGAGCGTAACGCTCTTTTACTACAAGAATCTAATTGTTACATAACATGTGACAGCATACTTAAATTCTATATACATAAGATTTTTTTTTTTTTGTGAGATTGTATAATATATAAATAGTACATTGTGTAAAATTGAATAATGTTCCGATAATTTTTCTTGTCCATTTCATTCACAAAAATGTCCCTGCTTGGTCACTTTATAATACACAACCTTCGACGCTCATGAATAAATTTTGCCAAACATAGTGGTAATTATCGTATTAAAAAAAAAAGGTTGACCAATTACGCAATTCTGATTCAAATAAAAAAAATCTTTTCACTTAGCATATATATGTATACAGTTATCTTTGAATTATAACAGGATATAATATGTTTAAAGTATACAGCGTTAATTGATTGCACAAACATTATAATTGACACTTGAAAAATTGTAAACGCTTGAAAATCGACAATGTCAATGTCATTAGTGACAATGTCATGAATCATGTAGACAAAAATTCTCATATTAATCGTAGCTTCGTGATTATAACTGGAATTTCAGAATTGCGCAATCCTAGACGAATTTTTGTATTACACGTATAACGATCTATAAATAATGTCATGATCATATAATACAAATGTGAATGGTGATCGTACTAGGTATATATACCTAACTGTACATAACTCGATAGATTAAGGCCAATCGCCATTAGTATTTTTTTTACTTGAATTCATAGCCTTTTACATTGCATCCCACTGCACGCAAGAGCTGAGTATATCGATGTGAACAAGGTGCAGTTCAGCAGGACTACTTTCGATATTTCATCACGTAATCAAGTTTTATTTTTCTAAAATCGCTACTCTGCTAACCGGTACGTCGTGATCAAGGACGCAGCCATATGCTGTCTGTACTCGGTGAGAAAAAAAATACATTTCCTAACAAAGAATTAGGGGATTGTGGCACATTGCCTTGAGATACGACGTAAAAGGCACTTCTAGCATCCAATTGGTCTGCGTTAGTTCACCGAAGATGTCAAGGTTAATGTGAACAAATATTTTGAGATTAAATTTGATTACCCAAAATTGATTTAACTACCGATTAAGAGTCGTAATCATAGTTGACGTAGGAAGTCCGTACAAATAATTAGAACAATAACAATGACTTTTCGTCTCTGATTTCACTCTGAAATCAGCAAAAGGTTACAGAACAGTGAAACTGTAGAGTCTTAGCGGGTAAAGAAATTGGCGGGCTTTGCCCTGTACGTACAGCCGGTTGCCTGTATTCGGCACGAGACTCGACCGAGTCTTTTGGTCATATAATATCTAAGTATATATAATCAGTACAGTAGTTTGAAAAACTTGTCGTTAAGTGCAATTAGTACCATCTGAACACTCAAAAGATGTAATCGTCGAGTCACCTTGGAAGTTTTATCTACTTCAGTCGAATCACTCGACAACGTTCTTTTCTTTGTATACTTATTAATGGATATGTAGTGAAGAGTTTGAAAGTGACTAAAGTATACATACTTCTGACAAGAATCTCTTCTGACTCGAGTACATACACAAATAATATACTCGAATGATAGATAAGTACCCAAAAACCAAAAATATCAACCACGAATCTTATATTTGGTTTTGATACATAAAGTTTCCCATGATATATAAGTGTCACGATATTCAATAGCATGTCTCAAAGTGGACACCCGAGAATATGCATAGTTGCAACATGAAAGCCCGAAGGAGTGAATGCCGGCAAGTTCGTAAGCGAAACGAAAATAAACAAGTGTTATAGAACTGGTTTATCCAGCTAGTAAAGACAGTAATGGTCGAAGGTCATCGCGAGCTGGGTCAATGGATCAATAATCAGTAATATTGGAATGTAATAAGATAATTAAATTCTGTAAAGATTGTACGTTTTGAGATAGATTGAAAAAATGGCAGATTTCTATTTTGCGACCTTAGAGTAGCGGATCTGTTAGATAGTTTAAGCTATACATTGTTTCTGATTGACAGTTCTGGTAAATGATGCTTTGGGTATTCCTGCTGAAGTTACAGTAGCAAAGAGTTGCACTGAAGAACTTGAATGATTTTGAAATTGACAACAACAATAACAACAGCCAATAATTCTTGGCTTACTTACGATTTCCACATGGCTATGACTATTATCTTATGTTTGGTCTACTGGCGAAAGTAACGCATTCCGTTCTTTCTATGAAATTTTCTCAATTCTATTTAGAAATCATCTATACAACAGACCAGCTGGAGAGTCACATTTCTATGCATGAGCTACGCGACCGTTTCATACGTGGATATAGACAGTTACAATATATAGGCGAGTTTAGTACTCACAATTGCAATTCCTATGCCGTACATGTTACTAGACGCGATTCTGTTACGTTTCGCATTACCGTAATGCTTAAGGTGAAAGTGTAAGTAAACACGGAGTTCAATGCTGCTGTGAAGAAGCGACTAGAGTTTTACGCTGGGAATGATTTTATCGAATTTTTGTTTAATTTCAAGGAAAACCATTTTGTTCTATTTTTTATAGATTTTTTTAGTATGGAGGTTTACGGTATATGCGCCATAAGCGCATTTGTGTTGGTTACCGAAGTGCTAATTAATCTGTTAAGATTATATCGTTCCAACAACTACAATTAACTGTATTAACTTCCAGTTTTACGCAATATATGAATATTGTATCTTTTAGCGCATTTAGAATGTACTCACGTGTAGTAATGGTAACAAGAATCATTCTTGAACTGTTCCATTCATTTTAACATTCCAAATTGTTATCTTCCACGAAAATTACCTTCACTTTAATGGTATCCGTAATTGCGACATGGATGCTGAACAATGTTTACCAACTGGTGGTATTCGTGTTGCTTATGGTAATCACGGAGAGAATTAACTGACGGGATTTTTGAAAAATTGTTTCTCACGCTTTTCTTTCTTCTTGTTTTCAGATAAATTTGGGGCGGAAATCGATCGCGAGGCTCGTCGGCTGTTGCAGGTTGTACCTGTTTACGAACCTGGTGTTGGTTCAGTGAGCTCCGAGTGCCAAAGACAGTCCGACATATTTCAGCGGGAACTTTCAAAATTCACATTGTGGGCTCTGAAGAGTGAGTGAATTTTGAAAATTGTCAACTTATGAATTCGAAGGATGATTTTGAAAGAAGTGTCAGGAAAAGCACTTGAAGCTAAATGAAAATAAAGGAAAAGGTTATGACACAATAAACAAAATTCTTTGAAATAAATAAGGAAATATGAATCATTGAATGCAGGAAATACAGAGACGTAAATAATTGTTGAATTTGCATAAAATATTTTTTTTTCCTCTCTTGAAGGACTTTTGCAAACCCTTGAGAATAACGCAACATAAATATTGATTACAATAAAATTATCATAATGTTTTATAACGAGTATCAGAGATAAGTATTTTCGCGATATTCAAGTAAATACAAAGGAATGCAGTCTGTGCAAAAGACGCATGATGTACTGGACATAATAGTTACACAATTCATAAAATTAATTGCAAGAAAAAATCATATTTTTTTTCCTTGCTAAAACATTCTTCCCTGTCTCAATTCACGATAAAAAAAGGGATAAATTTGAGATAAATGCATAAAATCACTATGTGCCAAAATTATAATACTTGCGTAATAAACAGGGAAGACCTTAAGGTGTATTCATAATTAGCGTACACGTGGCTTTGGCAATGGAGCCACGTTTCTCCAAGTGACTCTATCGATTTCTCTTATAAATGTTAAAGATAAATCGCACCTTAATCAAACGAATTAAACAAAAAATACTTTCACGCAAATGTCCTCCAAAGTAATTAATAAAACATTTCTTCATCATTTCTCCATACGATTAATAATTTACGCAAAATAAAATCGTACGTGTTTAATCCAGTTGAAATGGGCAAGTCAAGCAGAGAAACTGACAATACATTTTTTTATACGAATATATAAAGGCTTCTACGTGATCTCTGATAATTCAGCTGCTGATGTCACTCAATAACTTTTCTGATGAAATTCAAAAATGCCAAAGTTTCACGGAATCAAATTTAATCTGTACTCGGTACAGGCAATCGATTTCTACCTATAGAAATATGTTTTGATTTTGGAAAAATCGTTATTTACAGTGTACGATGCCACAGCCAAGATCCCTTCGGGTCTTCTCAATGGAAACGTCAATCAGTTGGGCGATTTCGACGAGTGCGTCGGAGTCAAGGGTAGCGATGGGATTCGAGGAAAATACTGCTTGGCTTATTTGCAATTGGACATCGATCGATCACGAGCGGATTTAGTTCATCTTCACAGATTGCTTCACTCCCACTACGCATTTCGTAGTAACATGTCAGACGTGAGTTACGCATTAGTAATATTTGGTGAATAAGTAGAAGAAAAATTTGAATTTGAAAATCCATTTGATCAATGACTAAGTCACGTAACCGGTTGCCGGTCATAACGGTCATTACTATTATATTTTACAAGATGGATATTAATTACGCATGATAAATCGATATTCCGAATTTTGGGCGTGTAACGACACGCGTGACGACTGAAGTTTTTTCGTTGACGTCATTAGTGATAATTTAATTGTAAAAGGTAATAAGATATTTTAATACTGAGTGGAGTAGATACGAAATTTACATTGCAAATTATTTGCACGATCAGCATTTCTGAGTTATTTTCGTCCTGGGCTGCTGTGCATTCTAGACGAGTTGCTTTTTTTCGGCTTTCATCAATGTCGCGAATATATTATAACCTGAACGATAGCCTGACTGGTTTCTTAATCGCAACGAATAAGGTATCAGACAACGAAGGAATCAAGAATTTATCAACATACTGATAAACGCGTCGGGAATAAAAGATTGGATTTGAGAACACTGCTTGATTCACGTTACAGTGCTGATTTGCAACTAATTTTCATTCTGTATAACGCGCAATATTATTTTCTTTAGCCACTGTTTGCTTCACGTCCGTGAATTATGCATCTGCCACGGATTCTGGGTTTGGCGAAAAATTTATATAAAAATGAGTCATCGATTTTTTTTAAAATGATTACTCGAAATATACGTCTGCGATATATTTTAATCGATTCGCAACAGTTCTTTTTAACGTGCGATATTACACAGAGATACCATACGGTTCATATATGAAACAAATGTTACAGGATTTCTATAGTTCATTTTATATCAATATTTAAGATGGTGATGTCATCATAATGTCAAAAGTGCCGGAAAGCACGTATATAAATATATAATAATATACGTTCATTGACTAAAAGATACAAATGTTAAAAAAAAGAACGTCAATCACCACAGATAATTAATGCCACTCCGTTAATAAGTGTAGATTCAACGAACTCATACATTATTTTATTATGGAAATGATGTAATACGAATACTTTTTTCGCACGTATAACTGCTAAACGGTTTCCGTTTTGTTTCACGAGTTTCGATAATTGTTTAAATTGTTTAGGTCGAATTTTTTTTCATTGAGAATACAAAGTATACAAATCGATATTGTATGTCAATACAATAAAAACAATGGGATACAAAATTGAAGTGATTTTAGGAGCTGGGAAAAAAGTAGTAAAAAAAAAAGATCGTCGATCGCTAAATTAAACCATTAAAATTTATTGGATTAGTCAAAAACGAAGGGGTAAAGAGAAACAAACTGTATATTCACCTTGAAGTACTTTTTTTTTCTTCGATAAACCGATGTCACTATCTGCATTTAATTTCATTTGCAAGTGATAGTGATTTGGTATAAAAAATTATGTCACTGACCCAATTCCTAGTATTCAATTATTAATCATTCCTAGCTTATAAGCCACGTGTTTTTCAATGCAAAGAAAGATTTTAAAAAACAATTAACGACCGATACACAATCGCATTGCGTCATGCGGACTTATGCAAATGTCATGTGAAAAAATTATAGGGTCCATTCCCTACTGCTGACGTTACCTTCGAACGTATCTTGATATACGCGAGTCAATGAATTTTATTCCAAGGCCAGGAAATAAAATTTTTATAACGACCGTCAAAAAGTTATTTTCAAACCCAATGTCTCAAGAATGATGCCAATCTCGCGTTGTGTAACAACAACATAATATTCTTCGGATCAAAAACAATAAATCTAATGTTCACGCGTTCAACCTTTCAAAATATACAAGAAAATCATATTGAAAAAAAATGGCATAACAATACGTTTAGTATACCAAAATGATTCGCCTTTGGAGTTCAATGATTTCTCTTAATGATACTTTATTAGTGACCAATGACGTCGTGGTATTTCCGAAATCTATAAAATGGGAATAACGTTCTAACGTAGTTCATAGGAATACATTACATTAATTTTGGATAGCGCGTGAGCGGCGGCACGTATTAATTCACTGTTGATCTTCCCTTCATTAGCATATTAAAAAAAAATAATACGCATCAAATGATCTCTGAACGATAGACACAATTATATAATGGATCGATTAAAGTGATCAATGATCATTAATTTTTCTTCTGCAAATACGTAGAATTACTGAATATACAAGTACTGAGCAATAACATATATACATATGGGATACGTATATCTATATTCGTGTACATACTTCAATTTAATTACAGTACTACGAACCGTATTTATACAAAAGAGATTCTTACATCCTGATGATAATCAGCATTCCTTTTTCAATGACACATCACGCGCGAGATGGTGTTTACACGGATCGTATAAAATGAAAATACTGCGTATACCTATACCCACAACCGTACCCATATGAAAATATATGATACACTGATTTAAATTTAGTAGATAAAATGGCCATTTTATAAATATTAACCCTAGAACCGTACATTTAAAGTAGGAATATAAGATAAAGTGGATTTTTCCATTTTTATTTTAAATAAATAGTGTTCCTTGAAAAAGCGTCTGGGTGTGGTACACTCAGTGTAACATTTTAGGTTTAATATAAATAACGGTTAAAACAAAAAAATTGATAGCTTATAATTACGTAAGATTTGATCGAATAATAATCATAAATTTTACAATTAATCAATTATCCATAAGAATACCCAAGAAGCACATAAGAGGAGACCAGTGATGGACCCTTGCGGGCCCACTGTATTTATCAATAGATCAATAAGGGTTGAATAGTGAATTGTTTTTGTATGCTTGCTGGGATATATAATAGCGTCGATTTACATAATAAAACGAATATAATGAAACAAATAATTCTTTTTTTCAGCCTGGACACCGCGTACCCCGATTCAGTACCGTAAACTGGGCCATATGCACGCCTTCGGCCTGTTCACATCGGGACGTTGAAATTTCATTAAGACAAACTTTGGCCAGACACACAGCACGTACGGGATTGAAAATAACAGTTCAGGTAGATCAGGAGATGTGTCAAGTTGAAAGGATCGAGCCATTGCCAACGTCGACGATAATCGTCGGGTAATAATAAAACGTCGATTTAATGGTTATACGTAATATGATAATACAATTAAAGATTTGTTCATTGTTTCGTTACTTGCAGAGTCTTCTTCGCTGGTATTATATCCTTGTCTATTGTCGCAGCTGTCTGTGATCATTGGGGACTCAATAGCAATGAGATTCTATTGTCATTTTCACTCAAGAGAAATTTCAACAAGTTGATTTCATTTGAAAGGGCTGACGGTGACATTGCTACTCTTCATGGAGTCAGAGCATTGAATGCCCTGATGTTGATTATCGCTCACAAATGTATGGCGCTGTTCTTCAATCCTTATACGAATAGGACTGAAATGACCGAGGTGATTTTAGATCTAAAACTGTTTTAGTACTTCTTCATTGACCGAATGACCTTGTTCATTAATGTTACCGTTTAACGAGTCACTTTGAGGATGAAGGCAGGAGAGATAAAAATTGTATGTTTCAGTACCTGGGTAAACCGTGGACCGTAATTGGGAGAGCAGCTAGTTTATATACGGATCCATTTATCATGCTATCTGGACTTTTAACGAGTTATTCGTTTGTCGGTCGACTTAATAGAAACAATAAGCTTAATATTCGTAATGAATATCTGTCGAGATTGCTCAGGTAAGTTAATGATTAATTCGTATTATTTGCGAAGTTTCTGGCAATGATTATTTGAATTTTTATTAGATTGGTACCCACCTTGGGAGCCCTTGTTCTGTTTTGTACATATATCATGCCCTTTATCGGATCCGGTCCTCAATGGAATCTCGTTGTAACTCATCACGCTGATATATGCAAGAAAACATGGTGGAGAAACTTCTTGTTCATTCACAATTATTTTGGATTTGAAAATATGGTAATTATTAGAATCGTTTGAATTAGAAATTGATTTTTCTTCTTTTTTTTTTTTTAAAGCCAAGAGAGATTATTGTTTATATGCTTTTCTTGCAGTGTTTGACGCATACACATCATTTGGGTATCGATACTCAATTATTCACTTTATCGCCTGCGATGATAGTTTTGTTGTGGAAGAAGCCTAAGATCGGTGCCGCCGTACTTAGCGCCTTGGCGATAGCGTCTACTGTTTTACGTTATCACGTTACGTATTTTAAGCAGCTGAATAATTACGTGTTCTTCGGTACTTCGTGAGTCATTATTCTTTTTTTTTTTTTTTTAATTTTGATCGAGGAATAATTTTGTATATTTATTGATACTAATCGCCTGTATTATTCAGGATAAGGCAACTGTTCGATACGGCGAATTTATCGTACATCTTGCCAACGCATAGATTAACGGTTTATATTATGGGCATTTTTATGGGATACTTGCTCAGAAGTTGTCCGAAAGGTTACAAGCTTAGTGGAGTAAGTGTTATTCAATAAGAAAATAATAAATTAACGGATTTACATAATTAAGAATTAATTAACTAATTTCTCTTGCCTCTAATTACAGACAATTATCAACAGTGGATGGATTATCACCAGCCTCATGTTTATCGGTGCATTTTTTGGTCCTGCCAAAATGGGTTCCATTGATTACATTTACAATCCTGTCCATGCTGCAACGTACAACGCATTTGCGCCAATAGGCTGGTGCACTTTGTTTGCCTGGATGGCATTTTTGGCGCACACAGGAAATACCAATGGTAGTCCAAGATGATTGTAACAAAATGATAACTTAAGAATGACACTGGCTTCAAAAGGACAACACTTATTTTTCATACTTTTCTTTAGACTGGCTTAGCAGATTATTTGCCTGGCGCGGATTTTTAGTATCGACGCGTCTGAGCTATGCTATTTACTTGACGCAATTTCCGGTCTTCTTTTACAATGTCGGGCAGACGCGCAGTGCCGAGCACTATGAATTCTTCAGGATGTTGGTGAGTCGCCGGCTTTAATAAATAAGGTCTTTATATCTAATTTATTCATAATTTACATAACTATTTAATTTTCATTTTTCACAGTTCAATCTCAAGGAATTTCTCTGGATCGTAATCACATCGGTCGTACTGACGCTGCTGTTTGACACACCATTCCAGAACATAAAAAATCATTTCTTGAAGAAACCAAAGAACAGTCCCGTCAAGTCCGATTGAACGAAAAGGACTCTCTGAGTTCGCGCAAGGCTTAAAAATAAAAAAAAGGGCCTTAAATCTTGTAAATAGTCTGTGAAATCCCGTTGCTTGCCATCATATACAATGTATATGAGAGTCGAGAGCATATTTATATAAAATTTCACTTTTAGCCTGTGCTCCTTGTAAATAATTTTCTTTCTTTTTGTTTTCGTATTTACTTTCTTTTTTTAATGTACGCAAGCTTCGTAGCACCACGAAGATGCCTAACCAATCTCGCCTGGCTGGTTTTTCTTATTATTTATTTGACTCAACTGGGTGATTAAATAATCAATAAAGAATATGTTAGATGGCGGGCAAGATGTAAAGATGGCAGATGAATAAAAATGTTTTTACTATTTTTAATTTTTTATCAGTGGATTAATTCTTTATTAGCATATATATCCTCCTAATATAATTTCAATCACGGACTCCGTATATCACAAACGTACAATAAAGAAAGAAGTATTTCTATAAAAATATATATACATAGCCTAACCTATACATATGTCTGTATAATACGGTGAAATATCTCATAGCTTCCATTCTCCTAGTTTACAGAAGGATCAAGGGTGGCTTGAACATTGTCACTGATTACTGATACCAGAAAGAAAGAACTTTCGCGATTTTTAAAACGCCTGACTGATACTTCGTGTAACTTACACGTCTCCACGTTAAGTAAGCTGTGATAAACTTCACTGTAATTCGTGAAATCGCTAATCAATATTATTATGCGATGAAAAAGCAGCCGTAACCTTCGATGAATGAATCCGAATCGACGGATTGTACCGGTTGAATAGAAGTTATGCATATATAATACGTACATATATATATATTTAGTATAATATATATACTAGCGATCTTATGTCTATATCTAACACGCAAAAGTATAAGTATGTGTTACTCACTTTCTTTCATTGTTTAACGCGGCTATAGAGAATGGATGCGCCGGACTGAAAACAAAAAAGGTACGAAGAAGATATTAAAAGAAACAAATAAAGGAAATAAAAGAAAATCCGAGCACCAAGAAAATTCAATTCCAGTAATTAGATTACATATCGTGTAGAGTGTTTACGTTAGGGTTATATATAACTTGCATTTATCATTAATATTTGTATATAATTGTATATAATAAATATTCGTACATGACTGATGCACTTTTTGATTAAAAGTAAATATTTTATAGTGGACATTGTGACGAATCGAATTGCTAATCGGTTGGCAAATGCAAAAGAACGATGGGAAAGGATACGAAGTTTTCTTGTCGTTCTATTGTATACGACTATTCTAGACAATTTACATATAAATGCATTACCGGTACAAATCCAATTATCATTACTCACAGCATGACGTAAGGATTTCTTAATAGAATAATCCAATTTGCGATCAAAATATTATACTTATCAAATTTACTTCTAATGCTTATTATATTAGTATTATTATATATCAATGTTGTTACATATTCGAGTTCGATTACCTCCCGTTTAAAAGATCTGGCGTTCAAGAAAAGTCCCGATCGGACAGAACGGCAGGAGCCATCAAGGACCAAACGTAAAGGGACAAACACATCCAGGATGAAATGATTTTCACCCACATGGAAGCCGCATTGGAGTTTAGGGAACTTATATCAGAGTTTGGTCTATAAAAAAAAAGAAGAAATCAATTAATTTTATCCGTAAGGTTATAAAAGATATTGAATTTGATTAATAATTGTCTTTATACTCACTTGTACCAATTGGTTAAAGTCATCATCACGTATAATGTTGCCAAGGCAAACATGAAGTGGAAGAAACTCCAGCTGTAAGCAACTGAGTCTTCTTCGTTGTCCCATACCTTGGTGTCGTTTCCACCTTCGGCATCGCCATTACGACCTTCTACTGAAACATAATCTGATAATGTTCGAAAAAAGAGCGGAATAACAGAAAAAATACATAATTCATAGCGAAACTATGGAAGCGACGTTAAATGAAAAATTGTGAAACATAACAGACTGGCAAAGGCAGGCACACACTAACTACTTTACGAAGATGAATAATGAAGATTGAAATGTTGGATTATCTTATTTCATTTTTGATAGGCAATTTAGTCTAGTTCTATTTAGATCTTTTATGACAGTACAATGACGATGGCATGAATGCTTGTCAATGGGAACGAAAAAGAATGATAATCTTCGAAGTTACTGAGTGCCTAGTAAATATTCTGTAACTAAATGCATGGTTTTTCGTGTGTGCGTACCTTCGTTGTCGACAAGGGACTGGTCAGCCGGATTCCTGACTGTGTGGACAAAAAAAGATATCCTCAGTCGAGCGTGTTAGTGGAAAGAATATATATTTTCAAAGCTAGTTATATTAGTGCTGTTTATTGGATTAGTAGAGTGAAGATAAAGGAAGAAAATATATGAATAAGAGAAAGTTAAAGTTGATACTTACCAGCTCCATTATCCTTGGCCAGAACGTTATCGGTCATTGTAATCCTGGAGGATTTGGATGCTGTACGCAACGAGCTGTACAAAACGCAACACATCCAAATTACCAGTCCGATTACGCTTTCCTTATCAAACGTAGCGGTATTGGCGGTAGCAGTGCTGTTTCCAGTTGTTATGCCGAGAAGTCCAGGATTGCATTCGTGATCTGATTGTAATTTATTCCAATACATTTATTGCGTAATTTTAAGAACGCGGTGATTAATGTTTGACAAAGGCCTATAAAATACCTGGACTGTTAGAAACTCCGCTCCAAGTCAGATATACAACGTAAAGAGTGACAACGGAAGACTGTAGTAAACCACTGCGTGGTTGATGTTCCTGAACGCTTGGTAGAATCGATACTGCACTTGCAATAACGCAGAGGATCAGATTAAATGAGATGAAAAATTTGTTCAGAGCACAATCATTGGGCTGTAAAATAATACTTTTAAGTATAATCAGCTTTTTATATTGTTGAAAACTTTTGAATACGCACCAGTGTGAAGTAAACGTATAGCAATACGATTCCAGTAATAGCCAAGGCATAGTTCAAAAATGTTGCTCCTAATAAGGCAGCGTACCTACAACAGAGGAAAATGAGTATCGTACTAACAAAAATATCTTTTGCAATACTCACCAGCCCTTTGATTCGGTTTCTTCATAATTACCAACCCAAGCGTCAGCCCAGGAATGAGCAAAATCTACGATGAGGATCAATTGAATAATTATAAATAGAAAACCACCAATCATTCCAAAATACATCCAGGTAGGACCAAAGGACCCTTCGGGAATGAAAAATGCTCCTATAATTCCACCAATAATTAACATGTATTTAATTGCCCAGAACCTGAAGAGAAAATATTAGGATATTATCGTATTTTAATAATTCACTCTGAATCATGCTTCATTGCGATAAGTCTCACCCATTTTGTATAGGAGCACGTGGATCCTTGGAAGTTCTAACACGAATCATCATCAAAGACATTAGGAAAAAGAATAATGACAGTATGAAGCAAATCCTGTAAACGGCCAAATAACCAACTGCTGAATCACAATCAACTTTAAAAGTTGTCGGAACGTAGTTATCGTCCGATGTGCAAAATGGAACCTGAATGTAAAAAATGGTTTGTACTTGTTTCTGCTAGAGGAATAAATAAATACATATTATCCTCCTCTTATACCTTCTTTAATGCATTTTGAAGACCTGGAGCAAGCGTGACACAAGCTGCAATGGTGCCAAGTAATAAGAGTAACGCATACATAATACGTGTACTTGTACTATTACGGCAGGATGGACATTGCGAACAGCAAAAGCTGCAAGCTGCACTGCCACAAAGGCAGGCAAGCTGTAAGAAAAAAATATCAATTTATTATACAGAACTATTAAAAATTGTCAATTAATTTATTTAAAAGTCATCGAATCATTACACTATACTGATTAAAAATAAACTAAACAAAATACTAAAGATTCTAAAGATATTTCTATAATTTGTATGCTATTATTTGCATTCTCTATAATAGAAGATGGAGGAATGGTATCTGGAGAAAACAGATCAATAGTGCTGAATAGATGCCAATAGTTCACCCAGGTCAAAAGTTAAAAATACTAAATTGTCATAGATTTTAAAATAAAAGTAAACTCATGTTTTGTCTCATGATAAGAAATACATTATATGCGTAACAATCGCAAAAAAGTCAATGTTTATAAAAGGATTGGCCTCAAGATAAGATCATAATTTGATATGTGATTCATTGTATTTGCTGAAAGCATACAAGCAATTGTGTTGCAAATCAGATAAAATTATTTTTATTTTATTTATCGAACAATAATATAATTCATATAGTATTCCAAGTGGTAAACAAAGGACAAAAAAACACAACAAAGGTGTATATATGAGAATTCCAATTTTATAACAAAAATGGCAGTGGACACCATAAATTACTTGTAAAAAAAATTCATATCGAAATAAACTGGTAACAATTTTATTAAAATTATACGTTCACTGACATTGTCTAATTATAATCATGACTAAGATCCGTAATTCCTCTGAATACACGCATCCAACTTTTCTCCGAAGTATTTGGGATTAAGTTCAGCGTCATGGCTCAGTATCCCAATAAGATTGAATGTTCTTTTTAGTAAATAGTAAAAAAAAAAAGTGGTCTAACCTGTGCAGATGAGCAGACAATGCCCATAGCGATTGTTCACTTGTAAATTTTGCGAAAAAATCGTACTACCACTGGACAGAAAGGCTTGAATTCGCGACAAATGTCGAAATCACAATGCGACAGAGTACAAATAATGGCGTATTGACAGACGAAGCCTGCACCTAACTTCTCGGAGTCAGCTGACTGGAATAACTGGATAAAGGAAGTGTTGACGCCGAAAGAAATATTTGTACAGATTTTATTCCGATGGAACATATAGGAAGATTGCTATTGGCTTGATTGCACTGTAGTTTCATATAAACATTCCTTAACGTTTCAATTACCAATCAGAGTATTGCATCAGCAGAATGTTTCTCCTAGAAGAAATGAATCGAATCATTAGGGTGGTCATTTCATGATCTCTTTTCGTCCTCAAAATTGGAGCGATGGAATATCCCATTTAGAATCTAACCCTTTCAATTAAAAATATACTAAAACCTGATTTTCTGTCAGGATGCGAATAAAAAATCAAGTAAAAAATTGTCAGTAGAATTTCAGTCAAGGTTTACAGTTCAGGAAACAGGATCACTCATTAAAAATGATTCCATTAACACCAGGACTCAGACATCTAGCAAGGAAGAGTTTAACATTGTTACCTTTAGGAAATCATTATACATGCCGTGAATTGAATACAGCAACTGTTTAGTGAGTACAGGCTGCTTGGAACTTAATATAAAATTACATAATTAACCTGTCATTATTCAACAGTTCGACACCAGTAAAACTAGCGTATGTATCCTATGAATCAACGAAAGAAGGAAAGAATGAAAGTAAAAGGCCCCCTATTCTGATAATGCATGGCCTATTCGGCTCTAAGAATAATTGGAATTCATTAGCTAAAGCCATTCATCAAAAAACTAATTCCAAGGTAATTACCGATATCTTTATTTACATTGTAGAAACGTATATTTATTAAGGTATCTATATGCAACCAATTTCTTTTCATTAAATTTTGCATGAAAGAAAATCATCATAGTTTAATTCATTTTGAGAATCTGTCTACATATCTAGAAAAAGAAAACAGTTTAATACACATATAATAAAGATTGGTAATATATAATGGAAACTTAATTAGGTAATAGCAATAGATGGCAGGAATCATGGAGATTCACCACACTCTCCAGAAGTCTCATATGCAGCCATGGCTGAAGATATAGTGCAATTATTAAAAGATTTAGAGATTCCAAAAGCCGTACTTGTGGGTCATAGCATGGGAGGTGGTACCATGATGTACACAGCTCTAAATAATCCAGAATTAGTCGAGAAATTGGTAGTTGTGGATTTTTCTCCAGTGGGTACCAGTCCTAGTTTACTAGCCATGCAAAAGATCTTCCAGGCAATGAAGTCTGTATCACTGGATGGAAACATATCGTTATCCAAAGCAAGAAAAATGACTGACGAGCAACTATCATCTTTTATACGATCACTACCCATTAGACAAGTATGCTAAATACTATTGTTTTTTATTATAAAACAAAGGATGTAGATAAGCAACACAATAACCGATTTTCATTTTAGTTTCTACTGACAAACCTCGTGGAGGCTGAGACTGGAAAGTACAAGTGGCGAATAAATCTTCCTGCACTGGAGAAAAATTTTCCCACACAAATCGCGGTCTTTCCTAAGGTCAACGGCAAAAGATTTGACGGTCCTACGTTATTTTTGGGTGGTGCTAACAGCGACTACATCCGGATTGAAGATCATGAGGCCATCGGGAAACTATTTCCGGGCGCGAGATTTCATTATATAGCCGGTGCTGGACATTGGGTACATGCAGATAAGCCTAATGAGTTTCTCGACATCGTGACCAACTTTATGAATGAAAAACCGTGATAAGGATTGTTTTAGCAAAATTAGGTGGGGCGATACGGCGCCCTTTTAATTCTGTATATAGTGCCTGTAGGTGGCAGAAAAAGAAAAAAAAAAACTTGGAGGTCTCAGATTGGCAAAACCGAGATTAAACGGCCAAACGTATATATACATATATATTTATTTTAAGCCCGTGTAGGTTATAACAAGAATTTCGCGCAATGGTGACGTGAAATACAAACGACTTTGCAACGTGTTCATCTTTGACTTGATTGAGTGCTGCTTGTGCGAGAGGCTCAATTGTATGACGGTAAGATCACAGATCAGAAGAGTTCGTGACCCAGGCCGCCATTGTAGGCATAATCAGCTTTGTTATGCATAACCAGACGATCGTCCACGAAGTAGAACGAATCTGATCGCGTTTCAAATGGATTTGCAATCATTTCGGATACTGAAAAATATATGAGATCAAGAGAACAACCAATTTTCCAATAAACCCTTCGATTATCACTTACCAAGTTCTGCTGGTAGCGCAGGAAATTCATAGATGTGTTCGCAAGTATTCTTGCTGTTAGGTATACAAAATCCAAACTCGAAATCGAAAGTCTTGAGTAGTTTATCACGGAAAAAATGTCTTTCAATCATACGGAACTTATTAACTGGTCGTGCACCAACCATAAATTCCACTGTGGCTCCGACTGTTTTTAGTTTCAAAAATTGTGGTGTAAATTGGTAACGAACAAAACGACCTGTGTTAGGATCCTCACAGCCTGATTCCTCATCGGGTTCTGGTTCTTGATTAGTATCACATTCTGGTGAAATGAAATTATTAATCATAGTCGTACAGAAGCTCTTTGTTAAATGACATTCCTTTTATACACGTAATTCTGTATGTAAATACTAACCAGTAGCAGGTGGTTTAGCTATCTCAAAGAGAACTGTCCCAGTTTCAAGATCTCTTATTTGAAATCTAGTAAAGTCAATGTCATAGATATTGGCTTCGGGTGAGCAGAGGTATTCTAGAAGAAAGATAAACATTAATATATATCCATGAGAATGAAAACTGATAAATTCTAAAATGTGCTTCCAAAAAATTCGTACTATCTGTAATAGTAGGCAAACGAAGAACCAATTCAGGGGTAACTGGTTCATCGCTAATTTCGCTGTTCCCATTATTCTCATGACCAATAGAGTTAAAGGGAACATTGGTACCCGTCTTATTTCTACCCACAGCACTCATATTTGCACGATAAAAATATACTAGTTCCTTCTTAAGATCAGCTGTGAAAATCCAACTGGTGTTTAACAAATTGATTGTCGCTGAAAATCGTGAAAACTCGAAGAAAATCAATCAACGAGCATTCAGCGAATTTCTGTCGTTAAAATCCAAACATCCTGGCACGTCACAACGAAGTTCGCCGGTTCGTCGAACGTCGTGTCGATTGATTTTTTTGCATGACTCCACTTTTATCAAAGTCCTTCATTCTGCGAATGTCATTCTTCCGTTCGCGCTTGATCGCTCCTAGAACTCTAGGAAATTTACGAAAGTTTTTCACGTCCTTTCCCTTGTACCAATTATTATCAAAACGATCTCCGTATCTCACGCCCCACCTCCCAAAATTCTAGTCACATCCAGGAACCAAAAGCAGCAACAAATTGCGAGACCATTACTCCGCGAAATGACCTTAAGACACTTTCCATGAATGCGAACAGTTCTACCAGTGACGTATTAAATTGGTTTCAAGATTGGTAATGAAGTTTCACCAGGTGGCAGCCATTTTGGAAACTATAGCGACCAAAGAATATCGACAACCGAACTGAATAATTAAAAATAATAAAATCCGTGCATATCCTATAAATCTATAGAATACGAAACCTGATCTATAAAATAAATAATATTATTTTCTAATGCTAATCTTTTTTGTCATAGTCATAATGTCACACCTCTACGACCTTTTAACGTTTAATTATCCTTGACAAGAAACAAATTCATCCTTTGCCTTTGCCTTTGCCTTCGACTGGTGTAAGGATATGATGATAAAAATGATAGAACTCTTTCAGTTGGCAATGAAAGTTTCCCCAAGATGTGCTGGACTAGAATTTGTAACGGTATGAGTTCTCAAGAGTAGCAGATGGGTTGAATCGTCAGACCTAACGGGGTCCGGTTCCGGACAATGAACGGAGCAAGACGCTGTCAGAGTCACGAAAGCACACGAAAGTAGTTACGACTCAGAACTTTGAGCAAGAAGTCACGTTCCTCTTTGCCTAATTCGGATAGGCTTCCGTAACGGGCCAACCCACGTAGTAATAATGCTGCCTACTGGCACCGGAAAAGTATTAAAATCAGTAAGAAGCTGAAAAAAATTTCGTGATTATGGCCGATTATCGGCGACGGGAGTGTTCCGAGCCCTACCAGGAACTCGAAGGCGACTTACACGGTTCAGAATTAAACACCACCGCCCAAAATGATGTTAAACAATGTGAAATTAATACTGTCAATGTTGAACCACCCATGGAACTTTCATCCGTCGCGGTGATACCTGATGGTAAGTTCATTACTGCCATAATTCAAATAATCACAAGTTAAATGATTGTCATGGATTTCTGAAAATTCAAAGAAGGGCGCCAAATTTGTTATTGAGAGATTTTGCAGTTTTTTTTTTTTTTGAATTTTTCGAATTTCATGGAGATGCATTTGGTGAACCGATTGTATATATAATCGGTTAGATTATATATAATATAAACATATGTTTATATTGTCATTTTTATTTACAGATACGTTTACCGTTGGACAGGCTGTGAATGCATTAGGTTTTGGAAAGTTTCAAGTAAAGCTTTCTTTATTTACGGGATTATGTTGGATGGCAGATAGTATGGAAATGACTATACTTAGTATTTTAAGTCCAACACTTCATTGCGATTGGGGTATCACTCGGTATCAACAAGCTTTAACTACTACGGTATATAATTTTAAAATATGCTCAAGTTTGAGTACTATTGAAAAAATTTGAATTTTAAAAAATGAATTTGTTTCAGGTTGTTTTTCTAGGGATGATGTTAAGCTCAACTTTTTGGGGAAATTTGAGTGATCGATACGGCCGTAAACAAGCTTTAACACTGTGCGCAGTTTTACTCTTTTACTATGGTTTTTTGAGTTCCTTTGCACCAAATTTCCTTTGGATACTTTTGCTACGAGGTCTGGTTGGTTTTGCGATTGGCTGCGTACCGCAATCGTGCGTACTTTAATATATTTTTTTTCATTAGAAACTCATTTTTTGCAGCTTGTCAACGTTTTGTTTTGTCTCTTACAGCGTCACACTGTACGCAGAATTTCTTCCTACTAAGCAAAGGGCTAAATGTGTCGTTCTGCTTGATGTAAGTCGCGCAAATCGTTTTGGTTGGCTTAAAACAACATAGAACATTTTTTTTTGCACTTTCAGTGTTTCTGGGCATTGGGAGCTTGTTTTGAAGTAGCTCTGGCTTTGGCCGTAATGCCAACTTTAGGATGGCGATGGCTCTTGGCCTTTTCTACAGTACCATTATTTTTATTTGCTTTAATCACACCAGTGAGTTTATGCACCATTATTTTTTTTTCGGCGAATCCTTTTTCGTCGATTACTTCATTCGCTTATTAAGACGCCAACAAGCACGTGCAACACAATCAAAATTTCATTTAATTAGTGGCTGCCCGAATCAGCCATGTTCGATATGACAGCAGGACGAACCGAGAGGGCATTTACAACTTTGGAAAGAGTCGCAAGGGAAAATGGAAAACCGATGCCCTTAGGAAGACTAGTTCTAGACCGTTTTTATCCAACGAGCAGAGGAAGATTGCGCGATTTACTTAACACAGAAATGCGCAGAACATCATCGTTATTATGGCTCGTTTGGTAAGATTGTAATATACCTTTTTAAAAAATAATAGTATAATTCCTTATAAAACAAATTTAAATCTTATAGGATGACCAGTGCCTTCTGTTATTACGGCGTGGTCCTCATGACTACAGAACTTTTCGACACCTCAACAGAACAATGTGCAGGATGGTCGGACGCCAGACTACCGGAAACGGATTGCCAATTAGATTGTCGTCTGGGACGAAGTGATTATATGGATTTATTATGGACAACACTAGCCGAGTTTCCCGGTATATTTTCCACGATTTTCGCAATAGAGAAGATCGGTCGGAAACGTACAATGGCTTGTCAGCTTGTGATGTTCGCTGCCACTGTCTGTGTGCTAGGAAGAGCCTGTGTCCTGAGTAGGACCGTCTTAACAATAGGAATCTTTCTAGCGCGTGGTCTTATTGCTGGAGTCTTCCAAGCTGCATACGTTTACACACCGGAAGTCTATCCAACGCACTTGCGTAGCGTAGGTGTCGGTGCTTGTAGCGCTATGGCGCGATTAGGTGCAATGCTTACACCTTACGTAGCACAAGTTTTATTGCAGTGGTCCATTGCAACTGCGATGGGTACTTATGCAGCTGCCGCACTATGTGCTGCTGTTGCAACCTTAGCTCTGCCAGTCGAAACAAAGGGTCAGGAACTTAATGGTGCTACTAGAACTTCCAGGTGAAGTTCTTTTTCTTATTTTGTTTTTGTGTAGAGCAACCAGTTAAGATTTATACAAAGAAATACGTCAAGACGTATCCGTCCAAATGACTCTTGGAATATAAATTCTATATAGAGTTGGTACTTATTTTTTTAGAAATTACGTTCGTTGTATAGAAATGTTATAGATTAATATATTTTAATAAACGATATATTTAAAGTTATACTTTAACAACTTTTTACCATTTGATACCTTAATACATCTCTACTGACATTG
Organism: Hartigia nigra; assembly: GCA_031001745.1. Classification (NCBI taxonomy): domain Eukaryota; kingdom Metazoa; phylum Arthropoda; class Insecta; order Hymenoptera; family Cephidae; genus Hartigia; species Hartigia nigra. The sequence continues at coordinate 60,513 of JARPRG010000373.1, forward strand.
GATACGTTTTAAAATTGCGTGCACTAGGAGAGCCACTAGTGTAAATATACGTCAGGCACTTGTTCACATTGGCGCCGAATGAGAGGGGCCAGACCAGGCCAGACTGACAGAATTACTCTAAATTTAATGACATGTGCGCTGTGCGAATCGATAATTTACGCGTGTTAATTTTACTTCAGTAGATTTAAGATATTTCATTTGAAAGTTCGTGCGATAATAGTAGTAACGAAATAATCTTGGGCAATATGACGGGACGAGATCACAGTAAGACAAAACTCTCCAAAGGAATTTTGGAAATGAAGGTATGGAAATGGATGGAGGTTAACTCACTGCAAAACAACATTATGCATGTTTTTATTCTTTGGCAGTTTATGAAGAGAACTAAAGAGAAAGTGGAAAAGCAACAATTTCAAGAAGAAGGAGAAGAATATTTCGGGAGTTTGTTAACGACTCGTATGAAATCAGAAAAGTAGGTATTTCATTATCATCGTGCTTCTGTACGTATTGCAAAATTGTTATATTTTAGGGGTAAATTTATAATAGAACCCAGTTTCACATTCTGTGAAGAGTTAATCGACGGTCGACTAAGCTTTCAAGGTATGAATCCAGAAATAGAAAGGCTAATGGAAATTGAAAATGAAGTCAAACGAGCAACGATTGAAAAGAAAAAAGAGAAAGATATTTCTGACGAGCAAATGGCAAGACGTATATCTCGTAATATTAATCCTTTAACGCAAAAGCGTAAAGGACAAAAATATATACGAAGAGTTCAGGAAGAAGTCGAAGAACCTGTACAGAAAAAACCAAAATTCTTAAAACCTGTTGATTAATAAGTTATTAAAGAATAAAAATATTTTATAGAATCATACTCTTTATTTATTATTATTCTTCAATCCATTAATCTTACCTTTGTAAACAAATATTTCCATTCATTGTGGTTATTTAAATATAAAAAAAACTGCGCGGTATCCAAGCAACCAGTTACCTAAAGAAACTCTCATGATAACAGCGACCGAATCCGCGCAGCCATTGCGGTTGGCTGTCCTTGTCCGTGTCTTGACTTATGTCATGGAATAGTTTCATGAGAAGACGGCTTAAAGCTTGTACAGCGACAGGGAAGCCTATGCAGGGCGCGTGGCTTGTGCAGGAAGTGGGGCTTCTTTCGCGCATCTAACGCGTTTTCCTGGAGGAAAATGGCTACCAGCTGTCACCCGTGGGGGAAGCGCAATTGTTAAAGTGCAAGGAAGGCGGTCGAGCGTCACTGCAAGGAATCGACGAGGACAGCCGTGGGAGCGCGGCCGAGTGAACAAGAACTCTCGGGCGAGCACGACGCGGAGTGACCGAGTGTCTATCGGGCGACCAGTGCCGCAGTGCCATGAAACCCAAGTTTATTACACTGTTTACAGACATTCGTCCACACTGTATAAGTGATCATTAGTTGAGTACTGTTTCCAATAGTTCGAATTTCACCGGCTCGTCGGACCCGTCTGACTCTCGACGCTCCTTTACCCTTGGGACGGTTCGCCGGAAGGTGAGACACACCGTTCTAATATTCATGCTCGTCAAAAAACTCTTGTCTTATCAATCGGACCGATACCTTGATCCATGCGAACCGACGATTTTTGAGATTAATGGGATTAGATTTGTATTTCTAAGACGTATCGAGAATGCTTTAAGATTATGAATATTCTTTATTTCTATTTGACCATTTTCATTTGCTAATTTAATGTAAGTACATATGCTTCGTAAGGCTATAAATTCTTTTTTCCACTTGTATAAATTTAGATCATCTTAAGTATCTGTTTGGATATTACTGTTACGTATGATATTACGTACACTGCGCACTCTTAAATGATTTTTTTATATTAACACGTCGGGCTTTATATGACTGCTTTGTGTGCATTTTCAGAAAGGCACTATGGGTTCGAGTCAACAGTTTTCTCTAAGGTGGAACAATTATTTGAAACACATAACATGTGCTTTTGACACTTTGCGCACAGACGAGGATCTCGTTGATGTAACCCTCAGCTGTGAGGGAAAAAGGATTAGAGCACACAAGATGCTCTTATCTGCTTGTAGCACATATTTCAGGGATCTGTTCAAGGTATTTTCTTAGTCTTTCCATGAAGCTGCTAAAAATGCGAAGCAGATTTTAATATATAAAATTTAATCTGATTTAGGAAAATCCTTGTCAGCATCCAGTCATCATATTCAGAAATGTTAAATTTGATGACCTAGCTGCGCTGGTAGACTTCATGTACCAGGGTGAGGTTAATGTAGTACAGGAACAGCTTGCCAGCTTTTTGACTACAGCTGAACTTTTGGCAGTTCAAGGATTAACGGATGGAACTGGCAAAGACAGTGATAGTCTTGTCGAGGTATGTAACTTGTATAAAAGCTATTAGTACAATTTAAAAAATTAATTTAAACCACGTAGCTTTGAACGATAAATTAATAAAATGAGCATAAACACATTTTTTTTAGGAGGATGATATTCCCAACGAGCCAGAGGTGCAACTACAGAATACGTCATCGAAATTGTCAGGAAATCAGAGCACAAAGTCTCCCGCGTCACCCACACAATTTCATTCCGTTGAATTGCAGCCGGATACTCCGCCAAACAAGAGACGAAAATGCCGGGAGAGTTCAAGTGGTCATTCAGAGAAGAATACGACGAATTTATCCTCGAAGGAAAGCGACAGTAAAATGGACGGTCAAAATACACCGGGCTCCGATCCGGTCGAAATTATCCCACTAATGCCTAATCTCAAACTCGAGATGCCTGAATACCTTGAACAGGACGGCAGCAGTTGCAGTTACGAGGAACAAAGCACTGGGGAAAGCTCTACCAATCGAATTGGTGTTGACGAGACACCATCTAATACACCAGACCACGAACAAAAACCTGACATCAGTCAGACATTCTACTCAGCTAATCAATCAGCCTCGGACACCTCTCATGATGCCAAACATCAGGATATAGGTAAGTGCTTTTGTACTAGGATCTATTTTTTTTTTTTAATTTTCATCGTAGTGTTTTAAATATGCAATACACATCTAGAATGTCTTTTATAATCATCATGTTTTTTGAAGGTCACCTACTGTCAAAACCGAGTACGTCAGGCGAGAGACTAACGCAGGACGCTATACAGGGTGAGTGTAAAAAAACAGCTCATATCATTTTAAACAACGTAGTTCAGGTTGTTGATTGTTGTCGATGCCGTATCCTAAGAAATTTGGAAACCCCGAAAACTTTTTCTTTTTTTTTTCCACACATTACGATGCATCGTTACGTTGTGTTTACTGTTTTTATAATACCAACAAGAATATTATTTAATCCCTTTATCAAATCGCGTTTGATCGCGTTATAAAAAAAGATATTTAACACAGAAGTAAACGGAGTATGGCTCGACGGCACTCAAAATTTTGTATCCGTTCGATGCCTTGTATTAACAAAAAAAAAAATATTTTATTTAACTCAAAAGATCGTTCATAGAAAAAAGTAAAAAATTAGAGAACCTAAAAAACCTTGTGCATCGGGGGTACAAAAGATCTGTACTTAAAATTGATGCGTCAATAGTAAGGAACGCTAATGATTCCTCATTATTGACTTAATTAACTCCGAGGGGGTAGTTAGCAATGATATTACCAATTAATCAAAAGTCGTATCTACAACAACGGCTTAGTAGCCTTTGCAGCTTTTGCATTACTTATACACGCATCTCATAAAAAAGTTGTACAAGATTTGGGTTAAGGCGGAGTCAGCGTTATGCTTTGGCTTATATCGGTGTAAGTTAATAAGCACAATAATTATTAACTTATTAACTACAAAAGTGAAGCTATTACATATACCGCTGACTCAAGAAACACGCAGGTTTTCAACTCCAGAAAACATCCCTTGTGTAACTCTCTGTCACTTTGCGAATCTGACCGATCATTTATTTTCGCTTTTCTCCGATCTATTTTTTTTTTTTAATTTCGCAAACTTCATTTCTCGTCTTTTCTGTCCCTCTCTGTTTCTGTCTCTCGTTCCTCCTAAAGATCCCCATCAACGAAAGAACAATCTTAATTGCTTTCGTTATCCGAAGTGTCGTCTGTCGCTCTTTTATTCACATTTATTATCACGGTCAGCTTCGCAAATTGCGTGTACATAGAAGGACGAAAATGAAAGGGGAAAAAATGGTGAACGCAACGAGGCGATTTTCCTCCCTGAAAGCAAGAAAGGAATATTTAACAAACAAAACAAAAAAAAAAAAGAAAAATTCCTCTCAAACCCCTCTACCATCTGAATCCTGTTCTCATCAGAATCCAAGACTTCCTCCACTTTTATTCATCCATCAACAATATCATTGGACACTATCAACTGCCTTAAGATGCCTTTTTTTTTTAGTGTAAAGCGTGCATGGATTTCTGAATGTAATCATGTGGTACAGGAACTCGGGTGTAGGTTGAGCTGTAGATAATTAGTAAGCATTGCCAAGTGCTGTATGTGTGCCGACAATCAGCAATGTTCCTTTAATAACTTGGACGGAGCCACCCATTATGTTCTACTACTCGTACGCACTAACAGAGCACTGCCTCACGAGGCTCCTGAAAATTTTAACGAGATGGTCAATGGACACGTTCTGTCGTTTATGCGGGAAGGGATACTTCTTCTAATTTTTGTGTCATTGTTATTATCATTTTGTTATCCTCAAAAACTTGCTCTTGGGAGGCACAAATCTTTTCTTCGGGTGAGCAAGAGAGTGAGCGAACGTATTGGAAAAGGAGAAGAAAAAAAAAAAAACGAACGATTATTTTACGATAATGGAACGGAAAAATGAAAACTCGTATAAACTTTTGTGCGGACGCGTGGGAAACTACGTCGTACGTTTTACTCGGTTATTGATTCGTGGAAATTTCACGTCTACCGACTACTGCGGTAGTCGTAGAAACTTCCTTAAGGAATCTTTCTCGCGATGTAAAAAAGTTTTATGGGACGCAGAGACATCCGATAAAAAGTATAAGGAAAAATTAAAGGAATCCTTAGGGGATTTTTAAATTGCAAACAAAAAATAGATTGTCACAAAAATATCGAGATTTCGTTTTTCTATATCAATGCGTGTACAAACTAATAATGCAAAGACACTGTAGTGGTGGTGGTGATGGTGACAGTGGCATGTTAAGCGATCTCTGGTGTACTTTCCAACCAACTTTTTCTCTCATCATGCTATCACGAGGTTCATTCTTTCGACTGTAATCGGGTATCATTGATATAAAATATCCCTAGGTAAGTAATTGATAAGAACCAAAAAAAAAAAAAAGATGAATATAAAAAAAAAGAGAGGAGACACATCCAATACGTAGACCAATGCAGAACCGGTAGAGAAACGTGCATATAAATAAATGTGGTCGATGTTGCGGACTCAAAACCAAATTGTGAACCGGCGAGCCGTGCGCGCTATAAAAGAAAAAAAAAAAAAAAAAAGAGAAGGAACATCAAAGACACGAGAACGGAATACAAGAACGAAACACGAAAGTGCAGAGGAGAAATAATCGTCGGAGACAAAAGTAATGTAATTTAATGTAAAATGGACCACTTAGATTTTTTTTCTTTTATCGATCGTCCAAATAAACTGTTAGGGGTAGCTTAAAATGTGTAACGCCTAATAGCGAGAGCCTGTCGTGGATTTTAAAAAGGTT
>JARPRG010000373.1:66294-100973 GCA_031001745.1 Hartigia nigra
TTCGCGACGAAAGCGAGTCGAGTATATCGGTTCTATCGAGTGACCGAGTAGGAGACTGAGAGAAATAGCAAGAGAGCAGCGTTCTTGACGAAAAAAAAAAAAGAAAAAAAGATGGAGGGAGGTGAGCAGAGGAAAAAAAAAAGAATCAATCAAATTTCAATCGAACAAAACTAATTGACCCTATTAAAGTTTAGATCTCCGGTTGCCAGAAGGGTCGGAAGGGCAGAGTGAGAGAGAGATTACGGAAGAGTGTACCTGTGTGTATAGGGGGAGCACATTGAACTAGCACCTGGCAATGCTACATTGTGGGTATTGGATCGCTGACACTAGACTGGCTTACGGCTACGGGTTGGTGCTGGGAATTGGATACACAAAAAAAAATAAATAAATAAAAAAACGTACAAAAACAAATATATGCATCTCTGTCAATACACGTCTGTGTTTCAAGGATTGAACATAACGACAAAACAAAAAAAAACAAAAAACAAGCAAGTAAATTTTGTATACAAAAATTTTATTTGAAAAATTATGTATAACTATATATATATATTAAAAAAAAAAACAACAACAACACAACACAGTTACTAATGGTTGCCTGCATGTGCACATAAGAACTTCTAAGAGATTATCACTAACCGACGATTTGGCCAATTTTCTCCAGGAGGGATTACGTACGTATCTGGTCAGCCGCATAGCCTCAGCAAAGCAAACGGTCACGGGAAAGTATGTGTACACTGCAAGCGGCTCGGCGTGCTCACTTCACGTGGAAAGCTCAGGCAGACGCGCTTCAAATGTTGGCTCTGCAATGCCTGCCTCTGCCGGTGGCCGTGTTTCGCGGAGTTTCACGAAATGCGCGCCATTCCCCACATCCCGCCTCCCTAACACCAACCTGAGATATCAACCCCTTGGAACATATCTGTAAATCACATCCCAGATTTTTTTTTGTTTTTTCTTTAATTTTTCAATTCACTCACTTCTTACACATCGTTACTTGCGTTACGTTCCTTGTACTACACTTTTTCTTGTTTCTCTGCCGTACAACGCACTTCCATTTCATATTCCCATCACTATGTAAAGCGTCGAATCAATACCCACAAGAAAAGAGCCCGCTGATCGATTTAATCAATTAAAAAAGTAAGGGAGCAGCAAAACTTTTATACGTACAATACTTTTTATATATATATATATGCATATATATTATATCCAGGATCGTGCGACCCCAGAAAAGAGAGAGAGAAAAAAAAAGATAAATGATTAATCATCATCGGCACTACCTTACCGAGCCGTCCCTCGACTCACCATACTCTTCTTATCCTACCGGCGACGAGCTTCCTTTATTAATATAGAGGAGTCATTAATTTCTTTTGTATTATCTGTATTCGCGTGAGTCGTTATTTCGTTGTGAATCTGCTTTAGGTCGTTTGTTACGCCGCTACGGTATGCGACGCCATGTCTTGCGACGAATGTCGGTATCCATGGCGTTCGAAAACTTATTGGCGAGGATCTTGCGTTCGGTACTGGCAGAAAACTCTGATAGAATAATTATGCGGAAACGCCTGCCGAAGGTGTGTTTGCGTTTAATTATTTGTTTTTAGTTGAAAACACAAAAGAAAAGAGAAACAAGTTAATGAAAATAATAATAACAACTCCCAGCTTCCAATATAATCGTAAAACCAGTATATATAGAAATAATAATTATATCGTAACGAGGAAAACTCTCGCCCAACACAGACTGATTATTCCGTAAGAGTAAAACGTTACGCGCTGTTATACATAATTTCATTACGTAATTATTATTCTCTCATCCGACTTCGAACACTACGCGGCATTGACAGTTGATTCGCTGACATATTCAAATCGTACAATCGTCTGCTGATGTGATAATGATATAACGAAGGCAGTTGGTCCCGTAGGGAATATGAAATGCGATACTAGTAGTATTATTATTACTGACCTGGACGATGATACTCGGTGACAACGAGAGCTTTAATGTTCGTTAGATTATTAATTATAATTATAAATAAATTCAGCTTATATATATATATAGATTATATATATACACACTCACACAGTATGTGGTACTCCTCGTCGACGCAGGTCTCGTTCGTTCGAATAGTCTTTAGAGTGAAAGAGAAAAGTGAAAATTGAAAGATATGAAAAAAAAAAGATAAAAAGTAGCCAGTGGTCTCCCTCTATCTATACGATAACAGTGTATGTGCTGTAGGAAGGTGTCGATGCACAATCAGTAATAAAATTGTAATTGCTTATCGTCGTCGTAATCGCGAGAGATTCTTGGACAGTATTTCTATGGGGTGACAGTGACACCGACGCCGACGTTAATCGACGTTCTTATTTGGGGGCCCGTCGTCAGTTGGTTGGAAATCGGGATTAGCGCTTTGAACTTAATGGTGTTGTATTATGTCTCTTGTCCGATCAGGCTTTTCATTCTTGAGCTTATACGCTTTTGATGCCATTCATATTTTTTTATATTAAAAAATATATATACATATATATATATCGTCGCCCCGCCGCCGCCGCCGCCGTCGTCGCCGCACCGCCGTCGCGTTCCGTCATTGTTTTTTTTTCTTTTTTTTCTCACACTTATCGTGGTGATGTTTGTTGTTTATTTGTAGAACCAGCGGCCGATCCTGAGGGCGGTCCGAGCGCGGACTTGGGCTCCTCGATAGACGATGATTTCGCTCATTCCTCGGATACAGAGTTGTTGTTTCGCTGTAGAATTTGTTGGAAGGGTTTCAAGCATCCCATGTCCTTGACCCTGCATAAGGACTTGCACACGGGCCAGACTAAGTGCCCCATTTGTCATCGAATCTTCAGTCGAAGTTACGACATGAAAGCACACTTGCTGCGCATCCATAAGTGCACGTTTAGCGTGGACGCCAAGCTGAATTTTCGAAAGTAAATCACTTTCACGCGCTCGAGCTATTTACTTCTTATGTTTAATATGCATTCGTACTTTTCTGATGTAAATCATATCCTTGCGCACGTACACGTTATCCATATACCAGGGACACGCAGAGGGGGTTTTTAGATATTATGATTGTTGTCGCGGCAAAGGGAAATGCAGAAATTATTTTTGGCGGGAAATATGACGACGGCACACGAATACTATAGGCGAGCAATTTTTATGATAGCGGATTGTTTTTTTTTTTTTTTTCATTTCGTAGACGAGTACGGAATGATCATTTTTTTTTTATAAACGGGATCTCCCGAGAATCCCGTGACCCGTAGTGCCATACGCGAGAGTGATGGAATAAGATAACAAAAATTCATCGAAATCCGCACTAATTTTTCTAATCCCAGTCAAACGAATGTATCCTTCCCGTTATAACGATGGCTATGGATGAAGTTATCGTTAGACGATGTAAATAAAATGCATATCGTGCATAGAACGAAGTAAGGGGTAGAAACAAGTATTTTGTAGATTTTAATAGAGGTATTAACGAAACAAATTTTTTTTAAATTATGTCAATTTCGTGACTTTAATTATTTCCAAGTGTTATTAAAGCCCAGTTCTCTTGGTTACAATATTAATATAGATACGTACTTCATCGCAATTTCCCTCTCACTGCCTCTGCTGCGAACCGAACGATTATTACTTATAAATTATATAGCCACTTAATAAAATAATTAATCTCGTCGCAGGAGCCAGTCGAGTATTTTTTTTTTTTTTTTTATAAAACGTAACAAGCAATACTCTCGTCGGGCAGGATAATAGCGTCGTTCCGATTAACTGGCGAGCCAAGAGCTCGTATTAATTAATTAAGCTTTGTGCAATTATGAGAATGTAATTAACGCGACAGCGTCCTTACGACAGTCGTCTGTCTAGACTTACGAATTTAGGCGTCTATTTTCATTTTATTAATCTTCTTACTTACGGTCGTTAGCCCCTCTACGTTGTACTTTTAAATAACGAGCGCGCAAGAAGACCGAGACTCCTCTTTATCCGTGAGTCCGAGAAAGATAATTGCAAAGTGGCCCGTACGAATGGCACATTAGGTTACGCTATCGTTTATAGACGATAATTGCGTGGATTGCGCAATCGCGTCGTGCATTTTTTTTTTTTTTTAAGGCGGAAACGAGACGTGTGTATTTTCGAGAGAGCGTGTGTTTGCGTGTGATCTAGAGAAAGAGAAAAGAAAAATGAAAAAGAAAAGAACGCAGAGACGAAGAAAAGCTGCGTTTAAAGTAAGAGCGAGAGTGATATATGGGAAACGGTAAATGAGAGAACGTTATTCGAGTTGAACGAGAATGATGTGACGTTATAAAAAAAAAAAAAAGAAAAGAAAAAAAAAGGATGAACTTCTAAAAACAAAGTACCTTACCCAATGATAAATTATTATTGTTGAGTGAGATCGACGTGTTCGTCGTCTCGAATAAAAGTAACTAAGTATAATACTGGATTAACGAGAAAGTAAAAAACCAAGAAAGAAAATGGCGAAGTTACATAATAAAATAGAAAAATACTCCCACGGTCGCTCTCTTTACCTATACCTTATCTTGGTTTTATATGGTTGGAGGCTTAGCTGGTTCACGCTTTATGGGAATAATAATACTCGCAATGGTACAAGTACAAGAGTCACACTGTGTTACCCCCTTGCATATCCACGCATTGTCCACACCACTACTCCGCCCGTTGTAACAAAAAAAAAAAAATTTTTTTTTTTTATAAAACAAAAAATACTCGTGGAAAAAGTAAGAGTGAATATTGGTAAAAAAAAAAAAAACAACATTTTTTTCAAATGCATCAAAAAGGAGTCTGCAAAATGAGCTGAGGTGATGCTAGGATAAGGGAAAGGATTGTTCCCCTCTTTCTTACTCTCTCTCTCTCCGCCTCCCTTTCTGTCTCTCTTTTTCTTTTCTGTCTGTCTTTATCTCACTCTTTCTATCCCCCCCCCCCTCCATCCCCCTCTTCCTCTATCTATTTCTCTCTCTCGCAGGACCATATTATCCCTCAATCTCTATGGGACAAAAACACTCTGGATTGTGTGCGCAGAGCCAATGTACGAATCGCCTACTCATGGAAGTCAACTTCATAGCAGCTTTGGTTACGATGCCAGGCGAAGGTACCGGCCCCTCCACGATGAGAGCGGTCGGTGGATTTGCGATGTTTGCGGAAAGACCTACAATCGCGGCGACTCCCTAGCCCATCACCGAAGTATACACAGAGGCGACACGATCTGTCCGATTTGTCAAGCTGTCTTCACGCGCAAGTATACCATGCGGTGCCACATGGTAAACGTACACGGGATCAAGTAAGCCCGCGGTCGACGAGCTCAAAACGACGTGTGAAACAAAAACAAAACAAAAAATACGCACAACATTTGATCCGTTTCAATCCGAACGACAATCCTCCATTTTGTCCTTATCGTCATTTTTACTGTCATCACGCTACACGTACATTCTCTCTCTCTCTCTCTCTCTCTATATCTCTCTCTGTCTCTCTCTCTCTTTCTCTATTTTTCTTTCTCTCGGACCCTCTGTTACCCATACACGATGGACTATTAAGATCGTTCTATTTTTTATTTCCCTTTATCCTCAAGAAAAAAAACCATTCACTTTCTTTGTTTCTCTCCTCCTCGTGACGCTTCGCCAACACTTTTTCGTTTGCCAAATCGTAACTGGGACGATGGAGCCGGCGACGACGTTATATATCGGCAAGGGAAAACAATCGGCACACCATCTTGGTCGCAAACATCGACGTATCTTGTTGTTTTTTTTGTTTTTTTATTTTTTTTAAGATCCGTGGTTTTTCCTATAAGGGAAACAGAAACGAAGAACACGAATTAAACGTAAGCTATTTAGAAAGTCGCGTACTTCCTATACTCAGTCGTGAGAGCTGCCATTTTTTTTTTTCGAATGTACAGATTTGTGTATTTCTGAAGGCGGGGGGGGCTGGGTAGGGGTTATGTGGGTGTAAATGGTCTTCACAACAAATGGAATTCCACGTGCGCGCGAAGACAATGATGCTCTTATAGGTTTTTTTTTTTCGATCGATTCGATTCCCCGAGGGATATCGATCGCGTCGCAGGGATCGATCGGACGATCGGCTCCTTCACGTGCAATGGGCTTGGCACCCGATAGACTTAATACGTATTAAGGTTATAAGCTAAGCGTGGATGTAGAAAGTAAAAAAAAAATCAAGAATCACTGTACCACATTAATGTAATCGTGAATAAAAATGACATGTTCCTCTTCAATCGAGAGATTCGACTCGTGACGTCCACAACGTTGTCGTAATTTCCGCATAAGGTGTATGAAGGTTTTTTTTTTTTTTTTTTCTTTACGACCCCATATATATGCGAATGTGTGAAAATATAAATGGGACGCATCCGGTTCCTTTCCGTTTTTAAAGGAAATGCAAATTGATTGTCGGTACACTGCACTAGAGTGATGATGGCGAGAGATGGATGTATGTTGAAAAATTCCAAAAAGCCACCAACAAAAAGTCAAAAGTACTACAGGCAGAGTAGAGATTAATTGAAAAAAAAAAGAAAAAATAAAAAAGAAACGAAAAATAGAATACAAATTCAATATCAGGGTTGGTAAAGCGATATAATGTTTTGTGTGTGACGCTGAAGCGTCGGTGAGCCTAAATATTATTGAGATATCGAGTGAATCACCCGAGCGCAGGAACAATAGGAAATGCAAAATTAATAATAATTAATATTAATGACAATAAAAAGCGTTGTGCATGAAAATCACCGTATCTTCTGTGACGTACGTGTAGATCACCGAGCGACCTGCTCGGCAAAGCATGATCGCTCCGAGTGTGCACCGAGTTGTTTTTTGTGTGTTAAGTTTTATTTTTGTTCTAGCGAGTGATAAAAAAAAAAAATTCGTTTCCTTATTTTGTTTCTCTTTTACTATTACAAAGAATATATGTATATGTATACGTAATAACACTCCTTGTTAGCGGTAGATGGAGTCTCCCCCCATAACTGTATCGTTGATGGATGTACGAGACGACGAAAAAAAAAAATATATATATATATATATTAATGAAAATTTCCAGAATCACAGTAAAAATTAACTTAGAAAATGTATATAAGCTTGTCGGCTTGTCAGTGTCCAATCGAGGGAAAGACTGTGAGATATTACATTGTGTTTAAGTCTATCATGAATGGAGAGACGCGTAATAGAGGGTTGTTCAGTATATTGAAAAAGAAGAAAAAAAAAAAAGAAAAAAAAAATTTATCTACAGTAGGTCAAACAGTATGTAGAAACGAATCTTTATTTGATCTAGATTCACGCACGGTGGTCATCGAGCAACCGTCGCATTCTTGCAAACTCTGCGGTAAATCATTTTGGAATCGGGACTCTATGTATAAACATATGAATATGCATAAAGGAACGACCCAGTGTCCCGTGTGCCACAAAGTGCTGAGTCGCACGACGCACATGAAGCGTCACTTAAAGAATCGACACGGCTGGCTTGGCTTTGGGACGCCAATGTCCGACGGCGTTAGAACGTCGACGCCATTGCCTGCCAGCTCGTCGATCGTCGCGGCCCACAGTACCGGATCTTCGAGTCTTGAATCAGGACCGCCGACCTATACGACCATTCGAATACGTGAGAGCAGCGTCGAGAGAATCACCTCTAGTCCAATTCCTTAGTGCGAGGCCTTGTCGAGACGACGATGACGATGATGATGACGATAACCGTAATGAGGATAATTACGACCTACGTAGAAGCCCTACCTGGTCGTTTTCTTTCTCAAATCTCTCAACCTAGTCATTTCTATATGCATACAGTCTGCGTGTACATATACATACGTAAATTATATACATACACCGAGGACACGTTAAATATTTAAAAGGAACAAGAAGAAGAAGAAAAAAAAAAGAAGAAATTTAACACATGCATACATAGATATACGAGAGGGAACGATTTATTGATCCGGATGGATTTGAGGATATATGACGTGTGATGTGACAACACGATGTTTTTGTAACCAAAGATATAACGCGCATGCGCGCGTATCCGTATTGATATATATATATATATATATATATACACACATATATTGTATGTATATTCAAATATATGCTTGGTACGGGTATACGCGCTTGCACGTCGCACCGAGATGCTAATTATTTTATCTAGTCAATTCTGTTCGTACTTAATTGCCCTGCGAAGGAATGTGCAGCTTTCTAGTCTCGAACAACTGCCAAAGATTCGTGAACAAAGAATGACGCGAGTTGTAGTTTTTAGGTTTTTTTTTTAATTTTATTTATCATCCCTTCCGCGTCCTTTGCTGGAAGCTCTTAGTTAAATCTTTCGTTGACTCACTTTTCTACCGTCTTCTTTTTACCCCTTGTTGCTTTCTTTACTCTTTATTGTTTTCTCCTCTTCTGTTCACTTTTTATTCTTGCTTCACCTGACTCTTCTCTTCATTTTCACCTCGTGTAGCTTACGCAGTTGTTTCAAAGCTGTATTTTAACGGAGATTATACCTTTGCCCTTTCCTGCCGTTGCATCCAACTTTTACTGCAGGAACCTAGAAATCATTATTATTTCTTTTTGTTTAATAGCGTTGACGACAAGTTGCCAAAGATAGACGTTTATTTTTATTCTAAGTCGATCATCCCCGACGGATGTAAAAGATACGCGTTTATGGTATTCGCGTAGTAAACAAAATACTAGTACGCAGAGAGCGTCTTTGAACTACAAAAAAAAAAAAGAAAAGACCTTAGACGCGCAGTTATTCGATATTTTAGGTTTTTTTTTTGATCCTCCTGACTATTTTCGTTTTATTATACATATAAATATGTATATATATTTTTTGTTTTCTAATTAAGTTACCCTAGGCAGAATCTCTATGTGTATACATAAAAATCAATATATATAATATACATATATATATATATATATAAAAATTTGTCTATGTCTATATTTATATACGTATGCATAAATCTTATTAAGTGGACAATTATAATCTGGCAAAAGTAGAAAAATTTGGGCGGAACCGAGCATGCACATTCCTCGAGAGCGACGATACGATTATAAGTACAAGATCGCCACGTGAGAGAAAGAGAGAGAAAGAGGGGGAAAATAATGTGGGAGGGGGGTTGGTTAAAAGAAAGTGTGAAAGAGATAAATGAATTTAGTCAAGATAATAGGGCTTGGGCGTAGACAGGGTGGGAGGGGTGGGTGGTACGGGAGAGATTGATATATTTACCTTTAGTTTATTATTTATAATTAAAGTTCATGAAGGAAATTATAAAAATTGAACTCATTCGTATAATGTGTCATTACGTAAAAATCCTTATATTTCGACTTATGCAGACGATAGTGGTGAAGTGAAAATATTAAAAAAAAAAAAAAAGATATCTACATGTAGAATGAAAGATATATATACGAGAAGCGCGGAAAGTGAGTGAGTGTGAGTGAGAGAGAGAGAGAGAGAGAGACGAAGTAGAGAAAAATCGTAAGCAGGATACAAAAAGAAAAAAAAAAACAAATAAACATAACACGAAACCCAGTCGTAAAGGAAGCGAATGAAAAAAAAAAACCAATGTAAGCGAAACGATATGTGTGAATAAAAGTTTCATCAACTGTGAAAAAAAAAAAAAACACTACGAGCACATAAAGTGAATGTAGAATGAACCTTCCCTAAAGTTAAGTGTCGTTGCGTTACCTCGCTCGTCATGCTTTTTCTTTAATGGCAGTACCTAAGCAAAGACAAATAAAAATAAAAACAAATTAGGAAATGCATCCCGCTGCTGATCGTTCATTTCTATTACGTCATGGACCATTCCTTCTTTGTGTACGTCAGTGTGCGATATTTGAGTGGGTAGTCGTTACATTAGGTCACGCTCAAGACTGCTACAGTAGAATAGCATAGTATACGCTCAAACGCAGACGGTGAACCCTTGAACTGTGAAACCGAAATTATCAGGCTAATTTTCTTAGATCAACAAAGTTGACGAAAAGAAAAAAAAAAAAAAATTAAGGAATATCATTCCATTCGTCAGTGGTACACCTTGTGTATTGTAATTTGAGTGTACGTAATGTTGAACAGTTGAAGGGTCGATCCGTGGACTGTCTAGAGAACTGGGGTCACGAAAATGTTATGTGTTGCAGGGGGGGTGGGACGAAAACGGAAGCATGTTGGCGATACAACTGGTCAGGTGGTGGTGCAGGGGCCAGGGCGTTTTTCGTGCAGTCTCTGTGGAAGTGTATACAAGCACCTTGCTTCGCTGACCCAGCACCTCGAAGTGCATCGCAACCAGACGACCTGCATCCTCTGTCACACCACTCTCAGTCGTAGAACCGACCTGCGTCGTCATATGCGCTTAAAACATAATATGCAATGGCAAAAGAGCATCCGCAGACATCGCGGTCCTAAAAAGGAACTCGACTCCTAACTTTAATATTATAAACGCAAATTCTAGTCCATTTAGTATGTAGGGGTTGCTATTATTATTATTATTATTATAATTATATTGCCGAAGCGATGACATTAACTTAGTGATACACATGACGTAATTAGGTGTGTAGTCTTACTGCTTCCCTATCAAGAGGCTTTTACGATCTCACTTAGAGGTCTTTTTATATTTCTTACGTAATCCCATCCTTCTTTCTATTTTTCTTTTCCCTCTTCTCGTTTTTCTCTGTCTCTCTTCTTCGATGAACCTCTTCGCCACTTTGCAAAATACTTACTCCCTTCATCGATTTATGAAGAATATAGTGTTAACGGTATTTGCGAATATATTTTATTTATTTGCTTAGTCGACAGTGTTGGGATGAAGTATTGTTAAACTAGTTATTTAATTTATCTTGCTCTTGAAAAATTTTGGCGATAAACATTAAAGGCGTTTTGATAATAGGTATATTGCGAAATACATGTGGCACTATCGTACGGATTAATCGTGCGTTATACGTAATGACGGTAAACAATTTGCTTGATAGTGCGTATACAATAATTTTTCCAGTGTCCGACGTGGGTAGACAAACTTACGTTGATCTTTTGAAAGAATACAAGTAAGAAAAGAAAGGAACCCTTAGAACATATAGGTTGGCGAAGGGGTTGAAAACACCAGATCTCATTTACAGTTAGTCCGTCCATGTATCAGAAAGCACCTCGTAGGTCCCGCACAAAAAAAAAAACAAAAGAATGAAATGTTATCAAGTGCATTACTGTGAAAATAAAGAGTATTCGATGTGTAAAGAAATAGAAGTGGAAGAAATGTTCGCGTTGAAACGCCCGGTTCTTCGACACGGTTCACAATTTGGTTCTCTTAAATAAACAAAATATACAATATCTCTACCCCCTCGTATCATGACTACGGTACGCGCACAGACGAATGAGATTTTAAAAGTTCCGGTCGATTTTATAGAAATCGGAGATTTTCGAGTGCAGCGCAGCATCCATTCGCCGTTGCTACGTTGCTCAAAGTGCGACGTCACTTTTACAACCCAGCATGCCCTGTTGCGACACGTAGCATGCAAGCACGAACCAGCAATGAACGCTGCAGCCTATTGTAGCATCTGCAGAAGATTCTTCAAAACGAAATGGAGCCGAGCCACGCACAATAGTCGCTATCATCGAACCGAGAAGTCCCAGAGTCCAAAATACAACTAAATTATTTTATTAAATAATGCTTGGATACAAATGTATGCTGTGGTCTGGGACCTGCCCGCGTCGCACGACACGTTGTGATGGAGAAAAGTCAATTGACCATTATGGCTTTAGGCTCCAAGCGCCTCCTCTCAGTGCAAGCACAAGATGTAAGACGGAACCACCTTGCACTTTGTAATCCTGTGCTGTTTTCTCATCGTTCCTGAAATTCATGTAGTTAGTATATGTTACGGAGTATTTCTTAATTTTCTTAAACAATCAGTAATGATTAGACGTACATTTGTTTACCAGAAAATATTAATCTCTGTTGCTGCGGAGGTATACCCTCTTTCTCCTCAACACGCTCCTTGATCCTTTCAACCTTATCTGTCGGTTCTATATCTATTTCAATCTGGAAAAGTCCAAGGTAAGTTATTTGCTAATAAGTTTGTTTAAACTGTTCTAGTGAAACTGATAATCACACCATTCACTGAAATACCGGTACCGGTCCTTCATTCTTAAAGATTATTTTTTAGACACTTACCTCTTTTCCAGTGAGAGTCTGCAAAAAGCGAGAAATGGTTAGAAAGCCATTAAGATTTATATCTGAAGAATATATCAGATATATTCAGACTTACCTTCACCTTGATCAACATGTTTTAAGTACTAATTAAGCTATTTTCTGAAATAACCGTTACTTTATTATCCGTAAGACTGTCGATGCTGTCGAGAGCAGATGATACACCGGGAACAATAATTTTGTTGTAGAATAACGTGAGTAAAGTGAAAGGGCATGTTGTACAGTAGTACCGAATATCAACGCTAGAGCGTTTATAAGAAAAGAAAGATGTCGGCACTTTAAAAAAAATGTGGCGGGACGTACTGAAAGATTGAATAATATTTCGTCTTTAGACATAGGCATTTATTTCCAAGAAGATTCGTATTTCATACAAAATAAATATGCATACTCTAAATATACTTAAATGCTTTTAGGTATTATGCAAAAAACATAAAACCAAAATATTTCTTCTTTATAAATTGTATTACGTGAACGCATATTATACTATTTGTATATTATTAACTAAGCAATAAGTACAAAATGCCGGATTGTATTTGGGTCAATAATAAAAATTATTTACAGAATAATTATCATTTATTCCCAATTAGAGAATACAATGGAATTTTATGTAAGACGAAGATAATTGTTTATTGCCTTTAATACTCAAGAAAGTTGCTTTTTCATGGAGATTTTGCCAGTTTGTTACTTTCTGTTTATAATCGGTAAGACTTAAACACTAATATCACGAACATAAGAATGTATAAAAAATTCATTTTTCTACAAAATTACACTTATTTATCACATCTTCAAACTCTCTTCTTGTGACATCAATTGATTCTTAATCTTTTGCAAAAGTTCCTTCTTAACAGAATCTGGTACCAGACTTCTTGCTCTGCTTGTGACCATTGACAATAAAGTATCGTACGTAATATCCTGTCCATTTTCCTTGATTAAATCCTTGCAAATTATCTTTACTTGATCACGCCAACCACATTCGACCAAACGACGTCGCAATAATTCTTTTAACCTATAAATAATAATTCATTATAAAGTTTCTTGAATAATTCTTTCAGTATACGAGTAGAAACTTACACATCCCGGTCACCTGCCATGACCAATCTTTGATGCGGTGCAGTCTTCATTTGAAGCCTTATGCTGATATTCTTTTTCACTTAAATTGTTTAAATTCTTTATTATTGTTTACGTTCCAGTAGAAACTAGAGGAAGTTAATGAAATTGAGGAATCAGTTTCGCCAACATCACAGAATACAGTTGGCCAACATTTTTGGACAACTTATGACGCTTGACCATAGACTGTGAATAGAACAGGATTCGTATATGTACTTACATATGTTTATTTCCGTTGCTCGTAAACACAGCGGGAAAATCAAGTTCGTATTAATGAAATTATTATTTATTAAGTTTTATAATCTAAAGTAGAAATACTTTTTAGACAATATAAAATTTGAAGTTATAAATTTCGAACGAAGGCTGTTTTGTACTTCAATGATATTGTATTTTGTATGAAAATATACGTAGTGGTCTAGCACGTACTTTGTCAAGAGGAAATATTATTTACATTGATTATGTTGTTTACATGGCAATTTTAATTCGGTTTAGTTAATATTAATCTAATGAAATTGACAAGTCGGACGTTTCTACTTCCAAGGAATATTTGGGATTGATAAATTCCATTAGATTAGTATTAACTGTACTGGATTTAGATTGCCGTTTAAACGTTGTTTTTAATTAAGTGCTTAATTTTACTTCACATTTTAGAAATCTCTTAATCTGCTCGCGTAATGGTTCTCGAAACACTGGTGTTATTTCTATAAATGTATACCTGTCCTAATATCGCTAAGTCTATCATCACTTGTAAAGCTCCACAAATTCCAAATTGGACAGGTGCTTCTCGCTGGATAAAATAACAAGTTTTGAATGTGTCTCCCATTGTCCACATGACTACCATAGTTATGCTACAATATTAAAAGCTATGATACATTATATACATGTTGCTGCTGATTCTGTATATTAAAATGATAGAATCCAAACCATATACTACAGCTCATTAAAAGATGAAAATATTTTTATTTGTATTGCATATATATTTTTAAGGACACTAATTAAATTCTTACCTCATTCCATCAGTAGATTTATTGTGAAAATTGCGAATAAATTGTGGCACACCCAACATAGCTTCAGTTAGAACTGCCAGTAGTCCCACAGCTTCAACGAAAATTAATACATCCACCAGAAGATACATAAAAATAGCACCCAATGCCCCAAAGAGTAACATGAAGTCTAGATACGACTGGAAGTCTGTCCATTTCCAAAAGAATTTAGTGTCCAAATCTACCCAAGTTAATAACAAAACAGTAAATAATAGAAGAAATCTAGATAAAAATACATATATATATATATGTCCAACAATACACAAAGAATACATAAAATACAATAAATAAAATATAAGTATGATATGTATTACCTGTGAACACACGTTCCCTAGATTTAATTATTTGGTTCTTGTTGCGTATATTTATACAGACTTTTATCATGAACAGCATTGTTACATTCATTAATATACTCTGCAGTAAAAGTGGTAACTCATAATGCTTCCCAAACCTAAATAAACAATAACAGCAAAAATTCAATAAATTCGTAAGAACATCCGGACAGATCTTAATTCTGTTTCACTGATTACATAAGATTTAAGAGATTATTCAAATGATAGTTACAGATTTATATACATACCAAAACAGGATTCGTAAAGTGTTTGCAACGAGCAGAGCAAGACAAACGTAAAGAGAGAAACCTTCAGCATCTTCCTTACGTTTAATTTCTCTGTATTGAGGAATGTAAGGTACAATCCCACCAAAAATCATTGCTCCTGAAGCAATCCAGCTAATGATTTGGTTGACACTTAAGTCTGGATAGTTTTCATTGAAGATATTCATGGTCTTTTGCTTTGTATCTTTCACGGTTGGTCGATTTGTGCTGCATGGAGTTACTTTGTGCGACTGTTTACTACGGGTTATAATCGGCGATAAGCATTATTATCATGATGCTATGTAATTCATGAATGCACCAGGAATTTATAATTTGCAATTATTTTATTAGTCTTTGCCGGAGATCAATAAATACTAGCAATGATTCTAACTGTATCAAATGATGTGTTTTAGTTAAAAGATACGCGAAAATCATTGATATTCAAGTAATATAGCTAATATATTTAAAAAGAAAAAGGAATTCAATGCACAACATTAATAATCACTATGGGCCAATATCACGCTTCTTATCTTTGATAACACAAATCCTTATGACGAAGCGTCACTTTGGAAAGATATGTGTTAATCAAATTTTTGTATAAGGTTGCGTTTCTATGTAATACATTATTAACGGCAGAGGCCGGTACTCCGATTTTATTTGCAGCAGGTAGTACAGTTGTTTTGATGTGATATTACGTTATTTTTATAGTATAACATTTGTATTAATTCATATCTGATGAAATATAAGACTGATTCTTCTATTATTTCAGAGAATGGCTACTGCCAGAGCTATTTATCATTTATTAAGACAGCGACATGCTCTCCTTACTAATTTTCCAACATCGTCTTATTGTGTTCTACTAAATAGTTCTTTAAAGAATAATATTTTTCAAGGAATTCGTTGTTCTAGTAATAAATCTGTTCCTACAACAACACCTAAGAAGGATTCAAAAGTTGGATATATTGATGTATGTATATTAATCACATAGAAAACTGAGCAACCTTTTTATGTTGTTCCTCAGATTGTAAATCTTTGCATTTCAGGTTGGTTCCGTTAAGGAAAATACCAAAGTAATTTGGTACTCTGTTGTAGTAATAGTTGGCTTGGGTGTAACTCTTGTAATGGGTTATACTATTCTCAAGGAGTTGTTCTCTAGTGAAAGTCCAAATGCTGTTTATAATAGGACGTTGAAACGCTGCTTGGAAGACTCAACTATCGAGGATATTCTTGGGGCACCAATTACAGCTCATGCCAACAATTATCCAGGTCGTCGTGGTCGTCTTAGGTCAGATATAATTTATATTAAATCTCAATACATGTCTCTTCTATGAGTCATGAGCCGTCACGTTTCTAGTCACAGTTTCTATGACGGAGATGGATATATGGGCATGAAGATACAGTTTTACATAAAAGGCACTAAGGAAACAGCAACCGTTCAAGCAGATTTGAAATGTGTAAGTTAATAATTCTTTTCACTTTGTTACAAATACGTTAAAATCATAATAATCCTAATTTATATATTTCTTTCTTTCACAGGGGAAGGATGGCATTTATGAGTATCTATACTTGATTGTTCAAGTACAAAATTATGCCCGTACCATAATAGTTTTAGAGGATAACAGAAATAAGAGCCCTAAAATCAATGCTTATAACAATGAAATTGTACAAAATGACGCATTAAACATGTAACGTGGAATGTAAACTCAGAAACTGTGTCAACCTTTGATATATAAAATTGTAAAAACAAAAATAAATTTCAGTACGTAGCTATCGATACTATAAAAATATTTCTCTAAACCCTATGGGATGTTATCAAATGTAGCAAAAATTATAAATTTAGGATTGGAGACCTTTCATTTACCATAAGAGTAAAATGTAAGCGAAAATCTTGATTAATACAATTTTTAGAGAAATTCTTTCCCAAAATGAAGTGACGACATATTCTACAAGATTAACAATGAATTTCAATCAGTCTTGTTTCTAGGGAAATAAGAAGCCTTCGGATTTTACAGCTTCTTACGAATGACGACTTATCGCTAATCCAACAACGGCTGAGCACAGTTTATCCGGGTTGACAAAGTAGTTGCTCTTGAAACATAGATGGCAGCATCGTCGACGTTGGGTCAATACGACAGTTTCGCGTCACGCAACAACGCACCCAGATTTGTTCAATCTATTTATCTTTCGTCAACGACGCAGGAATGTCTATTCTATTCTACTGGTAAGATCATTGTTTTACCAACACACGATAAAAATGAACTTTACAAGGCGGTGTTTTTTTTGTGTGCGAATGACGTAATTATTTTGAATAAAACGACTTATATAGCTGTTACATTCCGCGTGGAGGCGATTCTCTTTTATAGCGCGGCTTTACCAGACTGTATATGTGCATTATTATTCTTATTCAAGGTAGACAAGTCTCTGAGAAGACTGGCGCGATATATGTGAAATAATACCGATAGCAAATCGTTAAGAGACAGTTGTATATTTGTTCGCTGTTGGTTTTTAGCGACTGAGAAATTCCTCCAGAGTGAAACATGACTGGTATCAGTCTCACACAATCTAAAATCCAGTAAAGAGTGTCGACGAACTTTGTACGAGTGAGAGTGATATTTTTTTTTATTTTAAATTCAACATGGGCAATTGCTGTTCAACTTTTTCAAGATTCAGGGCCGTGTTCAGGCCGCAAGATCTTGGAACATCTTTAAAGCCACTTTGCACTAAACCCGAATGTCTTCCAAAACCGCCAAAAACTTCTGAGTCTGGTAAGTAATTCTTATCAATTATAAATACAATTATTACATGATAATAATTTCATTTCTAATCCACGAGTTTAAGTTAATACACTGTATTATTATAAATACAGAATTGAATTAAGAGTCTCAGCTGTAGATCATTTTCTATAAATATTCTATACGCTATTCGGTGCCTTTGATGTTTTTTTAGTAATTACTAATGTCTCGTGAGGTAATGTAAAATAGTCAATTATAATTCTCATAAAGTTTCGACCACGATAAAAAATGATTTCAATTTTATTAGCACACTATATCTACAATTATGACCTGAATGATATATATACACAATCAGATTCACCATGAAGACTCCATTGCGCCTGACCCCAGTAATAAACGGGGTTAACAGCTATAGCATTAGATAGAATATAAGAAAGTGAAAAGAATATAAAAAAAAAAACATCATTCCCACTCACCATCATTATTTTTACATTACTACGATACGATAACCGTGATATATTACTTCTGTAACTTTTTGTATATTAATCATCGACTCTTGCTCAATTAATTTCAAGTTTATTCGTCCTACTCATGTCCTGCATACTTATTACCAGAAAATCCGGAATGTGTCATATTCCTCCTTAATACCGGATAACTTGTTATCTAATTTTTTCCATGTGTTATCATCTTTCGTCAGACAAAAAAGAATCCCCTTACTCAAGAATTCTCAGGATACCAATTGATCGCGCAGCGGCATATTTAAAATTGTTCTTCCGGTTCTCCCAGCGTCAAAATACGCGTAAAACTATCTAGGTTTCATTTGAATATTGAGTCGATGACGTGCACGAGAACAATTCCAGTGTTTACATCAGCTGGAAACTACTGGCCTGCAAGTATGCCTTCCTCAAAGTGTACAATGCGAATCGCCTTGATCCACTCACCCAAAATAGTCGCTCCTACCTTCTTCGAGGAAGCAGTGCCTCCCACCAGATGATTCAAATCCTAAATGCCGAATCGATTGGATAGTCATCCGAGAATAGTCAATGTCAAAAGACACGTGTTTAGCTCGAACCCACCTATATTATTTATTCATAATCTTTTTCTTCAACAGTCCGTCTCTACCGCCTTCTGCTTTACGAGGCTAAATAATATTGCGGCATGACAGCTTGAATTTCGTTATATTTTCTCGACGCAGTTGGTGCACCAGGAAGTCATTTTCTGTACGTTACTCAAGTGCATTCTATACGCGTTTATGACTTGCAGCTTCCGCTGGCATCTTTGCAAGGACGAGTAACGAGCGGCATGGCATCTTGCTTGTAACTTTTACGATAATTCTCATGTAAAATGTAATTGCGTTATTCAGTGTCACGGCGGCTTAATGTATATTGTTCTTGAGCAGCGGGATGACCGGTGAATTTATTGCAAGGAAAATAATGTATTAGACTTCAGAAACGCTCCGTGTATTCTAACGCGAATTAATCGGTAGAACGATGCTATAAATTAATGATCAATCAACAAAAGCGATTGAAACGTGGGCAAATTTATGGGCGATTATCGCATGAGATATCTTGGTACCTGTCATTACCATATGAGGATTAGTTACCATATGAGTTACGTATGAGAGACAATGCTGATGGCTGATCTCAGTTTTGATTATACAGAAAAATAGATACGTGCAATGGATAACAGTAGATTTGTATCATCGCGTGTCATCAAATATTCCAGGGAGAGTTTCAGGATAGAACGATGTGACGTCATTACTGGCTACGTTTAAATGAGTCATCTACTTGTGAAACGATATTACATTGGTACATTTCTTGTGCGTTTTTTTTGTTTTTTTTTTTTGTTTTTGGTTTTTCAACAAAGGGCGATATTTAATTATATGGAAAGACGGAGTGAATCGTCATTGAAAATTATGATAATTGATGATTTTACATTCTGGCGCGATTAGCAGATACAACAATGCACCCTTTTGTATTTCACGAGAACTCTCAAGGATAGTTTCTAAATAATGACACACGTGTGGGTTCCCATATATGGTACTATAAAAAGTATCTTTTCCAATACCAAGTATAGTCATTATTTCTTAAAATGTATTCTCAACCATTTAGTGAACAGATATGGTCATCGAATGGAGAAGTCAATGATGATATCAGACGGTTATCACAATTACACATTAATGACTAAAAAACGTAACATTTCTATCATGGGTATGAATAATGATGAAATAATGAGAGTCACGATAGAAACTGATTTTTGGGTGGGATTAATTAAATGAAAAAAATTTTTTTTTTTTGCTAGAACCAATCAAATTGTTTTTATTTTATAAATAAGCCAATGATGTTATTTCTTCTTGGTACAGTCTTTAGGAATCATTAGAATACTCAAGATCAATTAGGATGACTTAAACGTTCATTCGATTAAGACTTAAGTGGGCGAGAGTCCTCCTCCTACCTGCCGGATGATTATTACACACAGGTGAAACCATCTAAGGATTCATCTGGCGTGTCGTGTAAACCTTGAGCTCTCTCTCAGAATGCATCTACATACATTGCACCTCTCTTGTTTTTATATTCTTTTCTTCTTCTATATGTCTTACCAAGAACGCACTCGCGTGTGCATTGCGTGCAAATCGTTAAAGGAGTTAGATTCGATGGATCGACAACAGTAGAAGATTTGTCTCTGGATCGATTACAACTGTACGATAGTTGTGCACGGTTATCGTTGAAAGAAAAAAGAAAAATGTTTTATAGATTTTACGATCGGTACCGTGCCCTTAACGAAAGACGAGCTCAGCCATTTCCGTTTCGATTTTACTGTGAGTCCATTTCCGGTTGACAGCATAAGAAAGTCTATTAACTTTTTTTTTAATGTATTTTGTGAAACGTCTAATGCAAATATTTTTTTTTTTATGAATGGATAATTGATATATGGTGTTATTTTTTTTTTTTTAGGGGAGGATTTTGGCGTTCCGATTCTTTCCATAGTAGGGGTTGATCTTTGCATAAATGAAAATGGCGAATATCACAAGACGTCGCGTTACGAGATTATGAATCGCGATGACGATAAAGTCAGATTGGTTATACGAAGAGGACAGCCATTTCTTTTGAAACTTATGCTGTCCAGAAATTATCAACCTTCGACTGACGGTGTCTCGTTGGTTTTTACTTTGGATGGCGTTGAGAAGCCGCAATATGGTCATGGGACTTTGGTGGCTACGCCGGTTTTAAATCCTGGAGAAGTTTCGGAAGGTTCTTGGCAAGCAACCATTGACACCGTTGAGGAGAACATGATGATGATCAGAGTAACACCAGCCGTTAATGCTTTTATTGGAAAATGGAAGCTTGATATTGATACCAATAGAAAAGGTGCAGGCGCTGTAAGCTATACTATGAAAAATCCATTTTACATGATTTTCAATCCTTGGCATCGAGGTAAGTCTTATAGTCTTGTAACGTTGATATTTGTGTATTTGAAAATTTTCATTCGAGTGAATTTTTTTCAGACGATACGGTCTACCTGGAAAACGAAGATGAACGCCAGGAATATGTAATGGCCGACACTGGTCTTATCTGGCGTGGTAGCCATAACCGCCTGAGACCTACTGTTTGGAAATATTCTCAGTTCGAACGTGATATTCTTGACTGTGCACTTCACTTAATGATCCAGGTTGGCAAAACGCGCACCAATGGCCGTGGTGACCCCGTGATAATATCACGCATATTATCAGCAGCAGTGAGAATATTTTTTATTATTTGTCAAAGCATCTTATAAAATTGAATAATTAAAATTTTTTTTTTTTTAATCGCGCCAGGTTAATTCGCCAGATGACAATGGTGCTGTCATGGGAAATTGGTCTAATGATTTTGGTGGTGGTACTCCACCTACCAAATGGATGGGTTCACAGAAGATTCTTCAAGAGTACTACAAGAACAAGAAGCCTGTCAAGTATGGACAGTGCTGGGTATTTTCTGGTGTCCTTACTACTGTCTGTCGTACTATTGGTATTCCTTGTCGAGTTGTTACCAACTATGCGAGTGCTCACGATACTCAGAATAGTTTGACCGTGGACTATTTTGTGGATGCGGAAGGAAAGATTATGGAGGAACTCAACAGCGACTCCATATGGTGAGTGTAAGAATTGAAGATATGGTGATAGACATTTTTCCATTTTTTAAATTATTTTTTATTATTTTTATCTTTAGGAATTTTCACGTTTGGAATGAAGTCTGGATGAAGCGTTTGGATTTGACTGACGAATGTGCTGGTTGGCAAGCTATCGATGCTACGCCTCAGGAACTTAGTGAAGATTCGTATCGCTGTGGTCCAGCTTCTGTGGAAGCTGTGAAGAGAGGCGAAGTTCTTCGACCTTACGACAATGGTTTTTTGTTTGCCGAAGTCAATGCCGATAAAGTATTCTGGCGTTACAATGGACCGACGCAACCATTAAAATTAATAAGGAAAGATATGTATGGGTAAGTTGTTTATAATTTACAGTAATAAGATTTATTAAAATGTTAATTTTTTTTTTTTAATTACTTTCTTTTTTATTAATTAGCATTGGTAAACTGATAAGTACTAAGGCTGTTGGAAAATGGGAGAGAGAAGACATCACGCACACGTATAAATATCCAGAAGGTCGATAGACAGACATTTTGAAAAATTTATAGAGATATTAGTAACCGTATTAAAGTCATTAATGATTCGTATTATTTCAATAGATTCCCGAGAAGAGCGTACTGCCATGTTAAAGGCACTTCAACAAAGTGAATCATTGTTCAGCCGTTATTATCTTAATGAAGAATTCAATGACGTGATGTTTAACTTTGAACTTCGAGATGATGTAATTATAGGCCAACCGTTCAGGTCTGTAGTTATCAAGTTAATAGCATAAAGTTTAAATAATTTGTCTTAACTGAATTATTATAAATTGGATGATCAATTATACTCGACAGTGTTGTGCTGGTTATCAAGAATCGTAGTAACATTAACGAGTATCGTGTAACAGTCATCCTGAGAATTGAAACTGTATTATATACTGGACGAGTGGGTGATCCTATCAAAAGGACAGAGAACGAACGTCTGATTAGACCAGGAGTCTTGGAGGAAGTTCGTGTGGACGTGTCCTGGGAAGAATATGGACCCAGATTATTAGATCAGTGCGCATTTAATATTGCCTGTCTCGCTACTGTCAAGGAAACGAATTTTGAGTATTTTGCTCAGGATGATTTTCGTGTGAGAAAACCGGATATCAAAATTAAGGTAATAATTCTAAGGTTGCGATCATGGAGTTACAGTGCGAAAGAAGTGATTGTCACTTCATCATTGTTTGATGTATTGTTTTTGCAGTTTGAAGGAGACGCTGCGGTGGGAGAGAAGCTGACTGCTACAGCAAGTTTTAAAAATCCTTTACCTATTCCACTGAAGAGGGGAAAGTTCCTTATTGATGGTCCAGGTTTGGATGAGCAATTGAAAATTAAATTATCTGACACGGTGGATGTTGGTGATGAGGCGAAATGCGAGTTTTCTATGGTACCTAAAACGATAGGACGCGCGACAATCGCAGCAAAATTTTATTCCAATGAACTCGAGGATGTTGATGGCTTTATTAACTTTATGGTAAAATCACCAAAATCGGAAAACGATGTCAGCTAATTTATCATCTATGTACATACTTATGATATTGTATTTTATATCTGATTAGAAAGAAAGCCAAAGTAAATGTGCTAATATTTATATTACTAAAAATCTAAACAAAGTCATTGAGTATTTATACTATTTTAGAAAAAAAAAATGTAAAATCTAAAAAAAAATAGAATGATTAAAATTCCTTTCCATTTTAACAACACTTTCACTTTACCGAAAATTCAATACAGGAATTATTGTCAGCGAGAATATAAAAACTGTTCAACATTTCATAGAAAAGTTGACTGAGTTCTATCAAAGGTGGCAGCACCATGCAGACTATGCTACCCACATTTCAATCTATGTTTTCTATCTTGGTCGATGATGTCTAACCACCATTTCATTCCTCTGGTATATTTCCTCAGTTTCACAGAAGAAGAGTCAAAGGAAAGAAAAGCACCAGTCCCATTTCTGATCCAATTTATAAAGCCGTTGCGAGCGCCAACTACATATGACGGCAGTAAGCTGAACCTATAATGTCCTATGAAACTATATCGAATTGTTATGTTCTATGGTAGTTATCTCTGTGCGTAATTTATTTAGTCAAGTTATCTGCAGCCGCACGACTACCGGCCGAGTTTTCTGCAGTATTAACGAGCGGTAATCGTCATTGAGAAATGATGATGACGGGACACCATGCTGATACGTGAATAGATCCAGCGATGTATCATCATTGAAGAAATTAATGTTGAAATATGCACCATAGTGAATGATAAGACGTTTGGGAGGCTGGGTGAGATATGTCTAAATACATAACCGTGACGCGTGATGGACGCGTAGCGGACCCTGTCTACGGGGGTCTACGAGATTCTATAAGACCCATGAGGCCTATGGTGCTCTTAAGGCCCACGGTGCTCTATGGGGTTCCGGACTGGGCACCCCGCTACGCGCTATGCATCAACACCCAAGATCCCATTATACCTCATCAAAATAACAAACACGCCTCTTCCACTAAACCAACATTCTTTGTTCGCGTCAAATCCTCATATTCATCAAATTCTTAACTGAACTCAGTCGATTCTTTTTTCACTTAGATATATTCCCTTACTATTATTATAGCATTGAATACCAGGTCGACAATCTACCAATACCTTTCAAGTGATCCAGCCAAATTTTACTTCCTACTTGGCAAGTCAAAAACCCATTTGACGACTAAAGTCTCTTGTCAGAAAATTCAGTCAGATGTCGGTAGTGTCGCTTTTCTCTGGCAGTTATTTGGAATTTGAAGGATCCAACACGACAGTTTAATACCACAGGGATGTATGGAGATAACAGCACGGAAACTCAGTACAAAAGTTTTAATAAGAAACACCATAAAATGATAGATTAATCCGAGTAAATTGTTCTCCCACCATCAAAAGGAACTTCTTATGCAGAAGAATAGAAACTTCTCGATAACTTTCTTGATTAGGCATTACTTAACATGGGTCAGGCACGTTCCCTTTAACCATGAATATCCATTCACTAAAACCGTGAAATCTAAAGTCTTCATCTGCAGGTCACCGAGCATCCTACAAGAAAGAAGAAGGAATCCGTCCCAAGAATACATTAAAAAATTCCCACGTGCAACCAACACGATCTCAAAGACGAAGAAGAAGAAGCCAGTTCCGCGAAAATCCAACGGAACCCGCAGATTTCAGGTATCAACAAAAAAAAACCTGAATCTTATACAATAATATATTTTCTATCGATGAGGGTTCAATACCCGTATATCAATCGCATGATATTACCAAGAATTTCCTACATTTTGTCAAACCCATCGATCCTATCGTAAAGGATCAAGACACCTGCATCCCAGTGATGACTAGGCGTCCATCCGTATATAACTTAGTCCCATCATCCACCAGAGAATCCTCCTCTCCAGCACAGTATAAAGAACCTTTTCCACTGTACCCTAATCCGATTAGGGTTTCATCGAAAGGGGATCAAAATTGTAGCGGGTCGCGTAGCGCGTATTTGCTACGATCCTGTGTTTACCGACACTGACGAACAAATAGAAAGGATACCCGGGATATGCGCTACGGTGGTCTCCTATGGGAAGCCGACGGCTCGATTAGGGTGAAAAAAAAATGGTAGCACCATATCATAACGACACCCTTACTGTAGTACTAGCAGCCACTGCTGTCCTATGTACATGTATACATAGAGAATATACAGAGAAAGGTACCACGTACACCAGTGGTACTTTGAGAGGGTTGTAGAAATGGCGCGTTCTCTCATTACGCATGCACCCCCCGAACGAGGACGACGACTGACTGACGGCGCGTCCTCATGGTAACCACCATAGAAAGCCGAGGCTTGCCGCCCTCTGTGTAAACCCACCGCCCTAATTGCTCCGACCCTGGCACCGACGCTCGCTCGCTTTACCATAATCTCCTGGGTAATGGGTTCTTGCCTTCCTGTCCTTACGTAAACTCCGACGCTGGACGTTCTTCGTGCTTCGATCGGGATATATATATATACACAGCGTATATAACAATGGGATTGCGATACTATTGGCTCGGAGTCCATTACATCCCTACGCCATTTATTCTCTTTCGAACAAGAGCCGTTATTCCTGAGATACTCAGGAGAGTATCTGTTGGGTGTATTTGATTAGGGTGATTTTTTAAAAGATATATTTTTATCGCGTTTGTATATGCTCTCTGTGCTCACTTGACCAATGTCCTTGTAGGGCATTAAATTATTCTTATATTATCTTTGTGTCGAGGGGATAGTAGGAATGTATTATACATGCGTGTGTATAGGAGGACAGTGAGGTTTGAAGAATTGGTACATAAGAGAGTCGTATAAAGTCAGATCGGAATGCAAAGCAGTGCAGCAGCAGTAATCGTTGAGTTATTCGGAAGAAAGGTTTACGATCCCCAAGGGAGGGATTGGGTTCCCGCTTGACATCGAAATCCCGTGACGTATCTAATTGGGGCCACTTTAGCGGCAGGGCGGGCAGCTAGGATAAGCCATAAGCCAGCCGACCCGCTGCAGGAGATCACCCTAGGCTTATAACTGCCGGTGAATCCTCCCGTAGAAACCCACACTCTCTCCTTCTCCTCCCACCACCACCCAATGCCGATCTCCCAGGCCACGAGGCTTGTATCTCCGAGTGAATCCAGCGTAAATAATGCCGATTATCCCCCCGGCAATTGTTTTATCGACCGGGGGAACGGCTACGGAGAGAACGACGACGCGAGTCAGGAGCTCGAAGGACGCGGACGTCTGTCCCCGAGCTGAACTTTTCCCGGACGGAAAACCGACGACGCCCAACGAAGAAGTCTCTTTTGTCTTTCTTTCTTTTTTTTTTTTACTTCCTTTCTGTCGTTCCTTACTTCCGAACGATTTCGCCCTACTACGAGAGACGACCTTTTTCCACTTATAGTGGTATTACTGGGAATATTAGATTTTTTTTTCTTTCATGTTCTAAACATTGCTTAGGGTGAATCTGACCAATATGAAGTTCGTACCATAAAATAAAGCCGGAGGGACAAGGGTTTATATATTTTTTTAATTTTGCTTTTTTTTTGTTTCAGGCTATTTTTTTCCTGATATGGAATAATTTTGTCAAGGATGTATTCGTATGTTGTTTCTGTTTGGTATTCGTCAGGGTAATTCAAATTGCCACTGGTAATGTTCTTTGGCGACTTTGGCCGTGCATGGCTGTGTGGATAAATGTGAAATTACCAAGATGCCGGAGAGTAAAAGAAGCGAAAGAAGGGACTGAGAAGAAATGACGGTAATATCGTTATACTCGGTTAGCCGTACCCCGAAAGGGTTTTTTTAAGTGACAACTTTGGCGCCAGCCAATGAGCCACTATATAGAGCGATCCTTGCGTAAAAAGCAGATGGCTAAAGGAGGAAAAGGGCGAAAGGTAGAAGCTATTCTTTATCCACTCCTTACCGCTTCGTCCCTAACGACTAAATAAGTCCCCTCAATTAAAAAACTAATTTCGATTAGAGTCCCAGAGCGGCCATTTACCATCGTGTAACTACCAAGGGTGGGTTATCGAATTCTTTGCCTCGAGCTCTCGCAGACGTTGCGCACGGGGAGACTTTCTTGTTTAACATAAAAAAAATTTTGTTTGCCAAAATTAAAATTAGAAGAGAAAATGACTGAAAAGAAACAACCAAAAAAAAAAGTGAAATTTTTTCTTTTCATTTTATCCCATTTTTCTGCCCTTACGTTCCTCTGTATCTTATTTCGTTTTCCGCTATTACACTTTTCGTCCGACTTATTTTTAGCAATTTTCTTATAGCACCACAAGGCACAGGTACCCGTCGACTGCTTTAAGAACCCATTTTCATCAAATGCCCAAGCAGATACGACATGGATTCTTGAGTGACTTGAACTCCTCTAGTTTTTCAGTGACGAGTTACGAGATTCCCTGTAGGGAGGCCGCCATGCGTATTTCACACTTCGGTTCCCTTCGCCCACGCCCAAACAAATATATAATGCGCATTAGAATAACAAATAGCATCGAGGCGCTCCACGCCTTCGGGTACCAAGTTTTGCCCTCACAACATGTGGATACACTTTAGCAGTTTTCTTCTTCTCAGACTCTTTTCTTATTTCTCT
This sequence comes from Hartigia nigra, assembly GCA_031001745.1. Classification (NCBI taxonomy): domain Eukaryota; kingdom Metazoa; phylum Arthropoda; class Insecta; order Hymenoptera; family Cephidae; genus Hartigia; species Hartigia nigra. The sequence continues at coordinate 94,185 of JARPRG010000373.1, forward strand.
CTCTCTCTCTCTTCACCTCACTTCATATCATCATACTTTTGCACTTCTGCCTGGAATTTCATTCTGTTTGGCAAACACTGTCACGCGACTGCGCCAGCCACCTCCCCGTTCCCTACCTACACATAATAAATTCTCTGCCTTACAAGAAACTTATGTTGACGACCAATCCCGACGCCTTCTGCAAACTCGCCTTCAATAATTCGTCCAATTTCTGTTTACGAATCAGTCCATAAAAGCTTGATCTAGAATTATTAAATTATAGTACAAATCCAAACAGTAATAGACAGTGTAGAATACCTTAAAAATATCCCATTACGCAACAAAACATACCTAATACGTATATACAGAAAATGATTCAGCACGAGTGGCTACGAATTTTTATTTTCAAGTAACCGTCTAATCCTACACTAAAACCGGAAGGATTTTACATTTAAAAAAATATATATCTATATTGTATGCGGTAGGTATACATAGGTACTTCGTACCCTGAAGAGGGTTTCGTAGTCATAGGTGCCGAGGCACGAGCCTCATCTTCTTCCTGGGATGTAAACATAGTGGCTCCTAGGAGTCGAGACTCTGAAGGGGCTTGGTGGTCAAGGGCGTCGCGGCGCCACTCCCGAAGCCTTTTCTACCTCCCGTCTCACTGGTACTTATGCTAGAAGTTAGAAGAACTTAGACAGATCTCGAGTGTGCGTGGGCTTTGAGGTGCGTCGTCGTGCCCAAAGTGTTAGAACATGTGTACGGGGCGGATGAGGAGCATCCCATGAATAACCCATGGCTAGTTTCGGTCACTGGGCCTTAGGCTGACCTGCTCGACGTATATAAACCGTCAAAATGGTTGTCTGCCTAATGATCAGGGGGGTACCGGATTACCAGGTAGGACAACAAAACTGCTGAACCATCGCGTTAATATTTATCCCCATCGATGTTTATTTCATCCAACGATAATGCACCCCGTTCTCAGTTCTTTTTGTTTTCTTTATTTTCTTTTTTTTTTCAGATCATCACCATATCTATATTTAGTCTCGACTGAGCGTGAAATATATATATATACTGTGGTATGAATGACAGATATCGTGAGCATTGTGAAATCCTATACATATATGAAGTATTACAGGGTAAAATTTTCTCGTTAGCAATGAAATAACAGCATTGGCCTGTATTAACGATGGAATCGCATGTGGAAATACACGTGAGTGTAAAATCGTAAATTAACACCATAATCATTTTAGCGTCTGGGTACGTAACAAGGCGGGAGAAATTCGTTGAATCCTGTAAGAGTGACTTTAAATACCAGTAACTTTCACAGGGTGGGAACCCTATAGGCACCGTATTGGAATGTGACATTTATTTAAGGGTGTGCAAGTATATGGTTCTTATTAAAGAAAATACATTATGTATGACAACCCCGTACAACTTCCTCTGGTTAATGATATAAACAAATCATTCGGAAGGTCTGTTTGCTTCATGAAATTGTAACTCGTGTGTACCCTTAAATTTTATGAGAAACCGTGACTCGTTACTTTGGTGTATCAACCCTTAGGGGAAAGAAAAAAGTCTGTTTCATAAAGCACGGGACATTTGAGGGAGGAAGTTAGGAAATTTATATGAAAAGTCATCAGGGCATCAAATTCGGCACTTCGCTTTGTATTTCCATCAGGCCCCTTTTGAGAAATGTTCGAAAATGTTCTCGTGTTCGAGAGGGTGGTCTGAGTGAATGAGGATGTACGAGGGTTGAACAGGACTATTCAAAATGGCAGCTTGTGGCTATGCGTATATATGTTTGTATAGAGTGGACGGTAGCAGTTATGTATTGGTGTTAGGGTCGCCACTGATCTCGAGCGTTCCGCGTGGGTGGGCCCCCACCTTTACTTTTAATATATAGTTGGGCCTTATATATTCACTCGTTTGGGCTCTCTCTCACTCTCTCTCTCTCTCTCTCTCTTGTAGCGGGCCCCTCTTCTTGTGGATGATGAATGACTTTCTCCCTCTCTCAGTCCCACCCACATTCACGGGTGGGACATTCCTCCAGAAGGAAGTCGCGATTTGCATGTTCGACTATTCGTACACGTGACTAACCGTTTTGATGATTTTTTTAGATTACAGGGAAAAAAGATAGACGTGGTTATTTGTGCGGATGATCTGGCTGATTTGAAATGGGAAAGAAACATTTTTTCTGTTACCTTTTAAAAATTGAGTCTTGAGAGGTGGTCGTTGTTGATATATTATATTGTGGTTAGCTAACCCCTGATTACGGGGCGACTGTCGTGAAAATGTATCCACAAAGTCGAAAGTTGACACTGGGCAAGGGGGATGAATCGTAGTCGTAACCGCCCTAGGATAGTTAAAAGGCAAATCAAACATAAGGCCCAGTTTATTCTGTGGCCAGGTTTACGAGCTTGGGGCTACCTGCGAAAGAGTAAGGCTGCCGGGTTTCATATTTTATATATGAGTCCTTCTTTTATGCCAGACCACGGCAGCACCCGGCGTGTCAAATAGAATTCGGAAGGTGGGCCTGATATTTTGACACGGCTTGGAAATTAGAATGATAATAGCGTTAGAGGGATAGTGGGACTAACTTCCTAAATACACGTGGTAAATCACGTTCGCGCTTCTTGAGAGAGGAAGAATAAAGGAACAAAAAGAAAGAGAGAGAACTACCATCGATCTATACTACCGGTCTTTACACACTCCATTCTAGTATTTATATATATGCATATAGCCACGACTAACCCTATCTGACATGCATAATCTTATAACAGATACCACCCTGTACATTCTGATCTCAGAAGGCACATATAGGTATGCTATCTCAACTAAAACCCGAGCCAGTATCGTAGGTCGAATATCCTCCTGGAATACCTTTATTAGCGCCTACTCGCAGGTCGCACGACTCCTGGGCAGAACAAACACGTCGCCAGCCATCCAGCCAGCTTGGTAGCCAGCACGATCGATCTCTTTCGACGCTAGCAGGAAGAGCTGGTGGGGGAATTGGCTGGGGTAGGTGCCAGCCAGACATAGGGGATAACTCGAACGACAGGGAGTTGATATCCAAATGGTTAATACACCACGCCCCTACTGAGTACCTATGGAACCGTAACGGCCTTAACCAGTTCAAGTGGGACTTGGATGCTCCGCCCACAATGGGCAGAGTTTGAATAGAGCTGCGCGCGCACGCTGTTATCTCTGGAATCCGGTTGAGGTGGTGGGGCGGCTCATCTGGCGGAGGAGTAGGAGGTCAGTGGAGTTCGGAAAGTCGAGCAGCGCAGACGTGGTAAAGTTGTTTTGAGAATTCGTGCGCGGTCGGTCTTTCCGTGTGCTACTGGCAGAATCTCTCTGTGCTTCTGTGCAAGACTCTTAGTGGACAGTGAGGAGTGAAGATTGAGTGTGTCGCCTTCGTAAGAGGATGCCTACCAAGGGGGAAAGGGGTAAAGCCACGGACTTCAGCATCGCGGCCATCATGGCGCCCAGGGGTCCGTCCTTCGGACATTACCACCTGCAGGCTCTCGGAAACACGCCAGGCAACACCTTGGAATGCGCCAGTAAAGCGTTCGTCAACGCTCCTCACGACCACCGTGAGTTTCCTTCCTGAACCCACTTTTATCTTCTACTTGAAATCGCTTTGAGACGTCAAAAAAAAAATAGAAAAGAAGTTAGACAGAGAGTAAGACCTAGGATACCCACGTCTCTCTCGCATCGTCTCTTGGAATATGTTTCTACTCCTGTAACCGGAGTCCTCGAAACTGAAACCGGCCCCGGATCAAGTGTTGAAACTCTTCTTGCGGTGAATCAAGATCAAAACTACCAACCTACCGGCTGTACGATCGTATTCGTTCGCGGTTAGCTCCTGAGGATCGTCCCGGTTGGCGGTTTTGTCAGATTTACAGAAACCGCAGGGATACCATTCTGACACGAGTGTGCAACATTGTATTCCTTTAGGTTTACGTGAGTTTCTGAAATGAAATTTGATTCCCTGCGAGATATTAAAAGATGCACTCAGGTTAACCGTCAAAAATAAAATATCGAAACAAACAGTAAGACGGAATAACAGTACCGTGGGTTCTTATTATTTGAACCATTCTAAGGAATCTTGTAATAAAAAAAGATACGAAAACCACAAAGCTTTCTACTAATTATGAATTCCAAGAACAAAGGTACGCCGCAAGTAATAATCACCAAATATCTAACATCCTCCTCAGATCATCATTCACTAATTTTAATATATAATAATAGCTATACCTACTTCATTCTTGAAAGATTAATCGTGACCACATTTGGAGTTCCTTTTAATCGGTTGAACGCGCGACTAATTTTCTCTTCTGGAAGTTAATATAGCGTCGGAGAAGTTTTCGAGATTTAAAGCAGGGTCGAATCCCTGCTTGAGAGAAAAGTGAAAATTCTGGAACCGACTTTCTCTTCATCCTTCACGGAAAGTGGAAAAAGGGCGCGTCGCAACATCTTCTGTCAGGAGTCCCTTAATTCTTCAAGCCTATTCCACACGTTTTCTCAGAACGTTTACCGTCACGTCTCTCGGTAGATTGTCGCGACAGCCCACTGCCACTCGCTTCGTATCTTGTCACTTAAGAGAAATCAAGAGGGACGCCATAAGAAAAAGTCAAACTAAGAGATTGATGCTCTTTTCTCAAAGAAGTCCATTTTCGCCTCTACATTGTAGACACTTATTCGAATCCGATTTTATACAGGGATCCTTCGTTACGGTTAGAAGAATTTTTGTAGACTGTAGTTAGCCAAGAAAATTAGTGTTAGATTTTTAAAAAATAAATTACCGACGGAACGCTGCTGTTACACTGAAACCTTGATACTCGTGGAACTTCGAATTCCTGGGGATAAAAAATGTTTTTAATTATACAAACGAGCTTATGAGTTTTTCATGGCAAATTATAGATTCCTCTTATCACCTTGTAAGGATCTGTATAGATTTTTCAGTATGGAGATAAAATACGATTTTAATGGCGGGAATCTGTTTCTACGGATTGTCCTGGTAATATAACAAGAATATAATTCTCTTTAACGTGACGTGAAGCGATCTTCAACTGGAGGATGGTTACTTGTGGTTGTTCTATGTATGTCCACAAAATGGCGGAAAGACTAAATCACGTCAGTAGCACCGAGATACAGTGAAGTCGAGTGTTGATATAGATATTCAGAATTGACACCTTAAGAAAAGAACAAACAGCTACCCATGTAAATAGAAATTCAATTAACGTTAGAGAGTCGTGACAAGTTTCATGGAAACAAGCTTTAACCTAAGACAAGATAAAAATGTTTTAAATTCTTGAAAAAAAAAAAAAAATAATAATATTCTTCTCCTGAAACCTTACCTGAAAAACTGTCATTCTGATTTCTAAGATTTTTTTTTACTCTCTTGAGATGATTACCTAGAAACGGGATATAATTACATTACGTTTTATTCCTTCGTTACCTCTTTTCAATCTAAAGGTATGACCACGTCGCCGGTGGAAATAGTGACGACGGCGACAGTCGTCACCGAGGAAGTCCTGGACGAAGACGAGGAGGAAGGTACCGGTGAAGCCGAGAGCGAGGAAGCTGAGAAATCAACGAACGACGAAGAGGAGGAGGTTGACGTAGACGTGGAGGAGTGCAGTAGCGTTGACGAAGGGCCGATGAGCATTACGGAGGAACAAACCTCGAGGAAATACGAAGCGAGTACTGATACAGAGAGAAAACATCGCAGAAGGACCAGTTGCAATTCGGACGAATTAAGGGACGTCGAGTGTCATTTGGAGACAAAAGAGCTATGGGACAAATTCAATGATCTTGGAACAGAGATGATAATAACTAAAACAGGAAGGTCAGTAAAAAGAATATATATATATATATTACACGTATAATAATAATATTTTAAACATTTCTATCATTCCCATAACAATAATTAATTACGATAAAACATAACCTCTAAAGATACTCGATGCATTACGATGATTAGAGCGATTGAAAAGTCCACGAACTACGTTGACAACCTAACTCTAATTGATTATTGATATTGCACGGATCAATTTGATTATCAAGGCCAATCTAAAGCTTGCCATTATATTGAACTTTTTATTTTACATTACCCAGTAGCTCAATTAATCATTACGCTACATCATTCTTTAGTGCAAAATGTGATCTACCATAAAGCATAAATAAATCGAAGTACGCTACAGCCTCTACCTGTCCGGGATCTTGTTATGGATCATGTCAAATGTTCAATCAGTGATCCGTTTCGTATCAAAAATTTTTACCAGGGACTGGAAAACTTGCTTTTTTTTATTTTTATTTAATAACCTACACTTATACACATATGTGTGTCCGCGTAAAAAAAAAAAACCTTTTACACCCGTAACACGTGCTCTTAGTGGAAGTGAATGTAGTGATACATAAATTCGATTCCGACTGCCTCGTCCATTCGTTGAAAATGTAAAATGATCGACACATCCGTGAAGAGGCTGTTTGGCCTTTCCTCGCGATCAGACACTCTGCCTATTCTTTATAAGTATGCTAATAAGCAGCTGCACCTTTTGTGATGCGTGACCAAGTCCAAGCTACGAGATGTTCCCGTTCGAGGATCTTGAAACGTTTCAAAGGTGTTAGACGTATCTGTCTTCTGTAATAAAAGAAAAAAAAAAAAAAGAAAATTAAATACCCCACCCCCTGCCTCCACCTCTCTTCATCATTAAACAAAAAACGAATATTAAGACCTTACAGTATCATGATCCGCCGTATTACGGGTACCGAATGAATATAAAAATCCTAAGTGATTACGCA
>JARPRG010000373.1:101073-112688 GCA_031001745.1 Hartigia nigra
ATATTAAGACCTTACAGTATCATGATCCGCCGTATTACGGGTACCGAATGAATATAAAAATCCTAAGTGATTACGCACGACGCGAGATACGTTCAATGAATTTGTCGTGTAATTTTATCGTTTACATGTAAACTCGTTGCCGAGTAATTACAGTGGTAATACTATCTGACAATCCTTTCTCGGCATAATAACATAACATAACGAATAATGGGGAACTGTCGGTGAGGTAGATAATTTTTGGACTATTTATCACGGGCGCCTGCAGACCACGCGTGGGATCAACGATTTTCACCGTATTTAAATCAAAATTAATAACCGCTATAAATCGGCGTACCGGTTAATGTCTAACGAAAAGACATCGTTAGGAAGATATACAGGTCTGTTCAAGAAAAAGTGTCAGTCCTGAGTTTGACAATACGGATTCGGACCAATCAGGTGGAATTGTACTGCGACCACGGGGTGCCGGGACCTTTTCTTTTCTTTTTTTTTCTTTTTAAAGGACCCGTTTGAATCTTTCCCACGTTACGATAGTCGACAGCTTCGCGTCTTCTCACTTTCCTTCTCTCTCTCTCTCTCTCTTGCGTAAGCACACCGTCTCCCATCTCTTTTCAATACACTCACTATTTTTCCCTTTCAATATTTTACATATACGCCAAACCTTAAGGGTCAGTGCACCAGCGTAGAAGAGAAACAACATATCCAATTTCTGCCAACTGACGACCCCATAATATCGTCACCCCACAGTTATAATATGTAACATATCCTATATGAAGTAGTCAAGGGAATTAAAGAGGAGAAGAGTGGGGGGATCGAATTGGTTCTAAATCAATTTACGGTATATGTTACCCCGACAAAAAAAAAGAGGGGAGAAGGAGAATCGTCAGGGTGTAGTAAAAAAAAAAAAAACAAAATTATCCCTAGTGAAAACGAGAGGATAATTCAACCGTCTATGAGTGGACTCGAACTTCTGACTATAACAATTTCGTGAAACTTCTTATCCTCGTGAAACGTCCTCGTTCCTCCCGTGTTCCTCGGCCGCCAGGGTATATTATATAAAACTGTGAAAGTGTGGACGAGCCAGGTCAGGATAGACAGGATACAGTGGATCCAGGGACTCGTCACGCGAACCCTTCATCAGCGTGGCGGCAATCTATATTACGCACACGCACACACTTCCTCGAGGGCTAATATACGATACGCACGTATAATTATAATAGCGACACCACCTGGCAGCGTTGTGAAGTCGTTAGCTCGACAAACAGTTAAGTAACTCAGATGGTTACTTAGATCGGTATAATATCCAGCGCTTCCGTAATCCATTTGTTCGACCCTTCTCTCTTGAGCTTCGTTGGTCTCTGGCTACTCTGAACGCGACGATTGCCTATGTCAAGCTCCCCCCCTTCATTCCCTTGTATTATATATATATATATATATATATATATATGTATACGTACTACATTTACTCTTGGGCGACTTAGCCCGGAGGCTGAATCTGTCTCTCTCTTTCTCTCTTTATGGATAAGGGCTACTTCCTTACTAACCTGGGGTTGTAGCTCCTACGCGATTATAGGCTCGTTAACCACGCTGGTACGGGGTCTTGTTTGATTTGGACTAATTGACAAGGTTAGACGAAATCAAGTGGTTTTTTTTTATTCTTTGTTACTGTAATTTTTTTATTTATTTATTTTTTTTTTGATCGGATAATGTGTTTAAGGGGTCGTCTGAGCGTTATAGAAGTGTTAAGAATCGACGCTGTGTCTAGTAGAATTAAGGGGGTGGAATGGTGACTTGGGTATCTTGTATTCTATACCTTTTGTTGTACACTGTCCCTGCGGTATAGACATTGTACGCGATCGAGACACGTAGAGCTTTTATTTCGTGATTGACAGTATCGTGATCATTGTCCTTTGATCCTCCGAGCACAAAGGGAAAAATTTATAGGATTGCCGGAGCGCCGTTTCGCATCGCCAGGAAGACGAGGCCGTCGAACCCACAGAGTTGACTGGCTAAGAAAACCTGGTAGTACGTGGAGTCCCATGCTATTAAAGCTAGTATTACATTCACTGTCAGGATGATCAGTACGAGTAATAGGACTCGAAGAATTCTTGAGTATCTCTTCCTAGTACGCAAACGTCTTTGACGGGTCTGTGCTTGACGGCTTTGCGTGCTTTTCTTGGCGACGCTTCTGTCTTTAGACACGTCTTCTACGGGTTTTTTGATATTGTCGCAAACACCTTTAGCACGCGGATGTGACGTTACTCGACGATTTCGCGGATTACAGACTCCTGGACATGCTGGCGGACGTCCGCAGCTCGTTAGTCTCTGCATCCCATACCTAACCTAGAATCCAAGACTGTCGACGATCAGACAGTCTTTCGATGACTCGAGTCTTTTTTTTTTTTCACGATCAGCTGTGCACTGATAATTTCGAAAGCTGTTCACGCCCGTTCTGGATTTATTTAATGTTTTTCTTCTTCGTCGATCTGTTAACAGACGCATGTTCCCGACCTGTCGTGTCTCCTTCAGCGGACTTAGGACCGATGGTCGATACGCGGTACTAATGGACATAGTACCAGTGGACAACAAGAGGTACAGATACGCCTACCACAGGAGTTCCTGGCTGGTGGCTGGTAAAGCGGATCCACCGGCACCGGCCAGACTCTACGTACATCCGGACTCGCCGTTCACCGGTGAACAGTTGCGCAAGCAGGTCGTCTCCTTCGAGAAGGTCAAGCTGACTAACAACGACATGGACAAGCACGGTCAGGTAAGGGAATACAGATTCGCCGGCTCTCGAAGCCGAGTCCCTATGAGAAACTACAGAGAAGGAAGATGGGTATACGAGTGAGGGACTGTACAAGAGTCTCTACGTGGTGGCAGCGACTTGAGCCTTACCGTGGGTGAGAACTCCACGGAGGTCGTAGAAGCCATAATGTTTCGGCATTATAGGTGGACGCTGGGTATCGTAGGTGGTAGACTACGCGCATGCCCATAAGCTAATAAATTGAATGAATGTTTGCCCGGAGCTTTTGTCATGATGATCATGGGTAGCCCACGCCCGGCTACGAGGGCTCTAGTGCTGCCCCCTACGCCACCTCAGGACTTTGGTGTCCCAGCTTGACGTGTGTGTTGCGCGAAGGAGAGAAGTAGCGAGCGAGTGAGTGACTATGTGAGTGAACAAGTGTGCTGGCTGAGTATGTATATATATATATAAATATATATATGCATTGGAGAGAGACAGTGTGACAGTGAGAGTAAAAGGCTCCCTTCTCTCGCTTGGTCCTCTCCTTTAGGTACTCCCGTGGCCACGCAACGCCACTCAGAGAGACTCAAGTCGAAAGACTCAAGTGGTAGGGAACATTCCTTCGCTACGGCCACTATTTCATCGTTTCGTATGACGCGATATTATAAGACCCCCGCCTGTGAGCTGCTACTACATGCCTCTTCAAAGGTGCTCGTCTATACGTCGGATGGGGCTATGCTTTGGGATACCTTGGTATTTTTCGTCGAAGGCTGCGCTTTCGTTTTGGTGATGGGCTGCGGATGGCTACTGGACCCCTATTGGATGTGGTTACGGAGACTGATTTCGGTGCGACGTCTACTTATTACTACTGGATATACCGAGCGGTTATAATCATTCTTGATGCATCCTGTATATATAGTGAACAGCGTGGTTATCTTACGAAACGGTGAATTTAAAATATATTATAATCAATGAATTGGCGTCGGACACCTTGCTACGAGATCCTACGGTCTCGCTCAATTACGCTCGCAGCTGTTTAATTACAGTGCTGTTAATTTTCTTAGGGATTTTTCGTGTCGGGACAAACCTTTCGTTGCGAAGCGTTCAAATTTTGCTACTCCTGCCGTGTACGATTTATAGCTGATTTTCATCGCTACAGCCGAAACCCCACGTCCTTAGTCGATACTAATATTGTATGTGGTTAATGGGCTATGGCTAATTGGAAACGCTTTTCGAAAGCATACTTTATTGCTACGATGCAGATAGGAAACTTTGCTCTTACGAGAAAAGTTTTGTCTGACTTTTTTTTTTTTTTTTTACGAGGAAAATAATCGTGCTGTTTCAAATATCGAGAAATTATAGGAAAACATTTTGTTCCATGGATTTTTGGTTATATCCGATACTCTGGGAATTCAAATGTTCCAATTATTACGTTAAATTCTCAAAATATTATATTTCTTTCTATTGTCAGAACGTCCATGAATTAATTCCTAAATTTAATACGCGTACTCGTATTCCTTTAAAAAAGAAAAAAAAACGAACAAGCCTCATGATCGTAAAGCAAAAATTTCCATAAAGTGTCGAAAAGGAAAGTCTCCCCCCGTCTTCCGTCTTTACGAGTAGCAGGAAAGTTGGGCTCTCAGCATAAATAAAACTCACCAATAATAGTATCACGAGTGACTTACATGGCTGGTTTACATGAGTGACGTAGGTAACCAGTAAAGACGTCTCTCCCGATTAGACTCGCACACACTGCTATATGTATATATATATAAATATAATATACGTGACTTTTTATCTGATGAGTCGAAGCGGCTCGCTTTCCGAAGGAAGAGCACGGGCCACCTGCAGCCGTTAAATTTCAACAGTCCGCAGCCGCCTTCATATTTCATATTAGCGATAATATAAGTCCATGCCGCGTGGACTCGTCATTCTATCTAGGAAAGTGCGCTAACGAGCCAGCTTCTCCGTTTCTCTCGTCTCGTGCTTATCGAGTGGCCAATAAACCAGCCTATTATTGAAGCCCGTGGCTATTAATGTCTCCGGGCATTTACATACGTCGCGAATACAGCGTATTATACATGTATATTAACAATCGTACGGAGCCAATGTATTTTCAATGTCCCGAGGATGACTATTCGCGAAAGTAATTTGTCATTACGCATTTGGATCATGCAATTTTTATTTTATTTATTTTTTTGTTCTTGTTAACGCTTTCAGATCGTTCTGAATTCTATGCATCGATATCAGCCGAGGATACACCTGGTCAGGTGTCGCAACGAGACTAACGAGCCAATCACGGATCTTCATAAGGAGGAGCACAAAACTTTTATCTTTCCCGAAGCCATTTTCACAGCTGTGACGGCTTATCAAAATCAATTGGTGAGTAAACCGCGTGAGATATGCGTGTATTTGCGTGCTACTAGCAAATTGGATGACGGTACAAGAGCTGTGGTTGATAGTAAACTGTTTTTATTCCTAGATAACCAAATTGAAGATCGACAGTAATCCATTCGCCAAGGGTTTTCGGGATTCGTCGAGACTCACGGATTTCGATAGGTATGTGTAATTCTTTTTTTTTTTTTATATAAAAAACATTCATGGATCCTTGGAAAAAAAATTCAATCATCCGAGTGGCTTGAATGATGTATACGTATATCAATATCAATATCACAATATTGATACTCGTAAAGTATATATATTCGGGCGACGATATCATAATGGTGGACGAACGACGCTATTAAATAAAGTATTTGGTATAATGGCGATGGATCGTTGAAAATATCAAGTAGGCATCTATTGATGCTGTTTGTAAGAAGACATATCGTCGTAACACTTCGCGTCGAAATGAACTACTATTTGGTATATGGATCGAAGTAGTAATATATCCGATGCTAGACTATGAAATAACAAAAAAAATCGGTTCAGTATGTCGATCAGTATAGCGGGTGCGAAAATCTAATTGTCATAACAGCTCAGCATGACGATAAAGTCGCAGGAGCGATGGTATAGGCGCGAAAAATTCAAAATTATCGCAAGTGGCGCATCCCGTGTTACTGGGATATCCAGAAGGCATTAAACTCCTAAGTATTCTATCAGTGATAAAAAGTGATGTGGTAAAAGGAAAAATAAAAAATATCCATAGAAAATTACGGCATAGCTGTTACAAGTCGCGAGGTGATGGTTCCACCGTGAAAGGTAACACCTGCCTTCCGTCACCGTGTGCGGAGCGCCAGGAGTCCGATGCTTCCGCCGCGTTCGTACGGAGAGAAGGCATCGTGCGACCGATGTATAAATTATCGTGCGTGATGATATCCTTGCCATCTCGGGACGCAATAGCCGCTGATAACACGTAGCGGACGAGCATGCGCTCGTCGGCACAGACTTAATGAGAGAGCAGTCGGTCCGGGGCAATACAGCGCATGCGGCCGCCCACTTCACGCCGGCGCTGATAGATAGATGCCCCTCCGGCTCGGTGTCGGGTTCGTGAATCTTCGGTACGATTCGGATGGACTCGTCGAGCCCACTACCTATACATCGTACGACGTATAGATATACGCTATGAAAGAAACCTACTCTCGGACGTATCTTCTTCTCCCATAAGGATACAAGAAATACCTTGCGAACTTGGTACACTTTGGGATACTGAGAACATAATATTGGCATTGTGTAGGACTGTATATATATATATATTCCCTGTAAAGATACTCTCTTCTCTACTCCTCTTACGTTATCCTCTCTACGTGTTTTCGTGGTGCTCTCCGGTCCGCAGGGCAAGGAAGGAGGGCAGGGCATTCATCTATATTAGCTTCGAGAGCGGGCGGCCTGTCATTACCGCTGCCGCTCGAGCCTTCCCTTCGATGCTTCTCTCCCCACTGTTCCAGGGCAGTCCATCGTCCTGCACTGGCCCATTAGCGAGCCACATTACCAGAGAGTGAGCGCGGAGAGAGAAGGACGGACGTTGAAGGAGAGAGAAAGAGAGCAGCGGGGACGGCAGCAAGGCGGCTAATAACTGCCGTTTAAAACGCAAAAACAAAAGCCGCCCGCCGGCTTCTCTCTACCTACCGTAGTCCTTATGGATAGGTGTGTAACAGGGATACAGGGTTGGGTTAGGTTACGGCTATACCAGGATACCCGGATTCTAGTTCCAGCCAGTACGTGATGCCACGGCAGACGTCTTTGGCTTTATGCCTGTCGATACGGGGCTTGAGCTTTACTTGGCTTTTTACAAGGGAAGCTTCGATCCCCGCGCCGCAACCTTCTTCTCGGCGCATCCCAGTGAAGGCGTCAGGGTCATTACCGGATCATTACCTACCATACCTACCGTGCGACGACGATGATGGGCCTACCCATGCAACAGCTCTCTGGCTCGCACCACCGGCTTCTCGGCGGCAAACCCGGCTAAATTACAGACTCGGGCGTGTTTCGTTGTTTTGTTGTTTTTCAACGCGCCGAAAGGAAATGAGCGAGCAAACGCGTCACGCCACCCCGAACCTGCTAATTTCTATTCATATTTTATGGCTATTAATTTCTTCGCTGTTACTCGACCGCTCGGGCCTCCCATTCCCTCCGTCTTCCACATCCCTCGTAACTCCTTCCTACTATCCTTCACTCGCTTTCTCATTCTCCTACTTTATTTGTCTCTTTGAAGTTGTCGCTTTCTCTCTCTCTCTCTCTCTCACACACACACACACACAGTATCGGTCACTCGCACCTACTTTTTTGCATCTCTTCACTTTTATCTTATTCCCTCTCTCGACTTGCCGTGCAAAGTACAGACATATGTACTCGCCAACGGGACGTCTCAAGTGAAGTGTATACTTATATGTATATCTGTGGTCAGTACTCACCCGCGGACTTGGTGCTATGGCTTTCTTTTTTTTTTCTTTTTCTTTTTATTATACCCATTGGTTCGGTACCGATGCGTGCAGAGCCCTCAACCTTTCGATAGACTACCTTCACCCATCAGCGGGTGTAACCTATTATTATCTACCATTTACCTAATGCCCTGTGTCAGTCGGCGGAATAACAGGCTACCACTCGATGGAATTCCGTGGTATTACGAAATGGGTGTTGGCTTCGGGCATTCTTGAGAATCTTCGAGGGGGTAAGTTGTCATCGAATTTACTGGCGGCTTGTCGATTTACCTCAAGAACGTAACGTTCTCACGTCTCTGCGCACCTTCTTCGGGGTAATTATACTTGGGTCGCAATATACCGAGTAAGGTCGTTCGATAAAAATACTTCGATAGCAATGGGAGACGAGAGAAACGAGAATACGTGAGACGATAGAAGAACACGGGTTAAGATCGCGTGAGAAACGTTATATCTCTTGGTAATCCCGTAATCCCTCGGGTTAATCTGACCCAGAGCTAATCGATCCTGACCTCCCTAATCGACGATGTAACACCTCTAATTTTTTTTTTTTCGAGCTCAGTCCAATCGCCGCGCTCATACCTACCCCAGCCACGTATCGACACCATATTCCGTCCTGCACTTCTGCTCGAGTTTAAGGGATCGAAAATCGACGCCATTGTTTTTTTTTTTTTTCACTTTGACTTTCCTCAGACTCTCCTTTCGTTTCTCGCTTCTTCTCATGCCAATATCGCTAATAGAGCGTCCGGTCGCTCGACAGCGATATTTTACGAGAACAAGAAGAAGAATGGCCGTAGACGCGTCGGTGTGTGGTCCGGCACGTCCAGAGCGGACGGCGATTAGCCTCAGGGCCCTAATCCCTTTCCCTCCTCTTACTTCCGAGCAGTCCGGCTTCCACGGCTGATCTACGTACACGCATGGCGGTAGGCGCTGCGCATACGACACACTGCGTACACGCTCACGCTCTCGCACTTCGTATCGTATTACGCGTTAAGCTATAGACTGCCGGTAACCGAGACGCGCGAACTCCACACCGAACCCATTGTTCCTTACTTCCCCTATTTTTCTGGGTCCCTTCCCCCCTTGTGACGTTGGTGTTACCGTTCGCAACGTCGTCGTCGTCGTCGTCGTACATCTGGTCATGTCGAAGATTTCGAAAAGACCAATGAGGAATGGGAGGAAAATTTTAGGTCACGTATGAAAATAAGAATTATCATTTGCGATGGGAAGTTCTATGTCTCTATTGAAGGAACGCAAGGACGATCTGATATCAGAAATATGAATTCTTCTTGCAGGGATCCAATGGAATTGATGGAACAGCAATTGGTACGATGCGGAGTACCGCCTGTACGACTGTACGAGCATCTAGCGATATCGTCACCGGCTGCAGCGGCAGCACTGGGTGTCCAGCAACAGCAGCAGCAGCAGCAACAGCACGAGGCTGGCTCACATCCCTTGTGGTTACCGACATCTACGGCGTTGTTATACGGGGGTGTAGCGCAGAGCAGGGGCGGCACCCCGTCCCCGTATCCAGGCAGCCCCTCGTTTCCCTACCCTACTCTGGCGTGGCCCTGGCAACCCCCTGTGGCAATGATCTCCCGTCGTTCATCCCCTTCGGGGGTCAGATATGTCCCCTATCCGGCACCCTCGTCGACGCCACCGCCACTTCGCGCACGCCCAGCCACCCCCAATTAGCGACCCGCCCATCTTTTCTTTCCCAAAACACCACTCATCCGTGTCCCTCGTTTTTACTTGAGAAGGAGGCACACACGAAAATTCCCGAGCGCACACACACACACGCCCTCTAAGCCAAAGAAACTACCCTTAGACTAAGTATTTATAGGGCGCACTTTCGAATCGCATCTCGTTTCTCTTAAGCGCCCTGTAGCAATTTCAGCATAGGACATTCTTTACGAGGAGACACGTTTGCGATCTCCTGTTCTTTGTTTAGATTTTTTTTTCTTTTTTCTTTTCCTCTTTTCCATTCCCCTTTCACTACCACCCTCTCTCTCTCTCTCTCACGTCTATCCTATCGTAACTTCCAACTAGAATGGACGTTTACCGATCGATTCGTAAATCCTGTCACTCGTGCTTGTAAATAGTTAGTTTTAGTGTACAGAAATTGTCGCGTGCTGCTACGCGCCAGTTGCGTTTACGCGTGCGCGAGGCAAAGTGAGAATGGGAGAATCAATAGGTGTGTACCATACCGAATAGTATTATTAACGGTGGCCCGTACAAGAACCACCCCTTCGCCCCAAAATTTGTACATAACCTCCTCTACCCGTAGCGAGTAGCTCTCGATCGTATCTAGATGTAATACGAGAGAATAAATGGATTTTCATTAAGGAAACTAAGACTTCTGTCACTTTCTATAAAAAAAAAAAATGTTAATCAATATTATTTTTATCCATACGTCACACCGTACATACCAAAATCATTATATATTCTCCGCATCCCCTTCTCTGTGTATGGAAATTTTGAATGATTTTAAGATCTGTACAAATTTATCATGTTTAATTCTATCATTTATCATACGTAGCGCCATGCTGTCTTGCGGATGATCGAGGAATGAACTTTTCTCGAATTCAATGTTAACACGGTAAGTTACCTCTCATTCAATTTAAGCAAGCATTCAAGATCGCTCTTAGGTCCAACTACCGTGTAATTCAGTTATACCTATCCGAAATGAAATAAATTCATTTCACGGCCTGTCAGCGCGCAATTATTTTAGATGCAGCCATTTTAGAGTTTCGTTCCATGACCAACACCTCGACCCCTCGTGCCCCAGGTGCACGTACACTCTCCACGAAGGTCGTACGTATTATCTCTTGCCCAAAGCGGGAAATCCCTGTAATCACAATTCGTTATCGAATATGAGTACAGGACTTTACAGAAATCCTAGTAGCGATTTTACGTATCTATATTTCGTGACACGAGAGTTTCTGTCAACTTTTCTCAAATTGTACTGTATACGTGTTATATATCTCTGTTTAATGTAAGCATCGGTAGCTATACGTTATAGCCACGTATATACATTATAGTTATCCGCATAGATGCAGCGTCGGTACTCCAATGCGTTCTCGAGCGACGTGTGTGCGACGTGTTGTGATGGGTGGAGCAAGGTGAGAGAAACGGAGAGGCGGCTCCCGAGCTTGTAATTATGTTGATACGAATGATCTGCGGCTTGCCACAACCTTTGCGAAGCCTCCAGCGGTGCTCACCGACTGCTCGTGGGGTTCGGGCCCTTTAGGACCGTGGCGAAACCAGTTTAAGTGGTTAAGTGTAGATGTAATTGATTTCCATTTTATGAGCCTCTCCGAAGATCCACCGAGTCTATGGAATATATGGCGGTTTGCCGTGTAAGATTTGTCTTATTACGATTCACCATTATTTTTCTTGTTTTTTTTTTTTTTCAGCATTCTTCGATCAAACGGATCCTGGTTAATCGACGGAGATTTCGGATACACGGGTATCCGATGTAAACGTGCAAAAGGTAGTGATCAAGATTTTACGTTAATTGAAATTTCTGTGACATGTAATTTTTGGTCAATGTAATCAATGGGCTTTGACGAAATGTCGTTTGATCGATCGCAGAGAATCAAGTGCACAGTTCAGAAGCTAGGAATGGTTAGTTACCAAATATCCCTAGGGTAGATTGATTGCGGTCCTGCTGGAGCGTAGGTCTCCAAAACGAGATAAAAGTAAACTGGCGTACAAGAGCGGAATATGTAAATTAGAAACTCCGTGTGAATGCGGAGATTTATGAGTCCCATACACATTTCTGGGCGCAATAAATATCAGTAAGTAGCAACGCCAGGGACCGTACGGATCGAGTCGCTATGGGACGGGACGAAACGGGACGGCTGCCGGGTCGCCGTGGGTGGCTGCTGCTGCTGCTGTTGCTGCTGGTACTGGTACTGTTGATGGTGTTGTTGCTGGTATTGGTACTGGTGATAGTGTTGCTGGTCGGTGCTGTTGCCGATCCCTTTCTTTCTTTT